>CAUYPK010168915.1:0-58501 GCA_963574355.1 Loris lydekkerianus
GAAAGAGGAATGGAGGGAGGGGGTGGGGCCTTGGTGTGTGTCACACTTTCTGGGGGCAAGACATGATTGCAAGAGGGACTTTACCTAACAAATGCAATCAGTGTAACCTGGCTTATTGTACCCTCAATGAATCCCCAACAATAAAAAAAAACGAGAGAGAGAAATGCTTTTCTTCAATAAACAGGATGAACAAGTACTCTGAGGGGTTAAATAGAAATTAGAAGTCCCCAGGATGATGATCTAAGCAAGAAAGAAGTGACAATTCAGGACAGAACATGTGAAAAACTATAAAAGCTCAGCAACTAAAATGAAGGCACAAATACAATCGGGGAATAAAAATGAACTGCAAGTTTCTGAGCTGAGGAACTTGAGAAGGTAGTGAGAGGTACAACAGGAATGTGTGTTGGTGGGAGGCCCAATAAAGAAGGGATGGATAGATACAAGGTACTCAGTGGATTAAGCAACTTCAGGCACATAGTAAATTACCATTCAGGAAATTGACCAGAGTGTGACTCAAACCTATCAATTTCATCACAAAATCCTAAGAAATAAAAACTAAGTCTCTACACGGCAAATATTCATTCAATATTCAACAGATAATTCCTATTAAGGACACCATGCCAGGCTTTTAACAATTCCATGCCTGACTCTTTGCCAGACTTAGAATCAGAGAATGCCTTCTGGTAAGGAAGCATTATAGCAAACCCCTGAATAATTCGCTCTGCTTCCTTTGGTAACAAGCCACACCAGTAGCATTTGGTAACTTCTTGTTTAACAGGGTAATTCCTATCAGTCTAATTCCCAGTCTAAATCCCAGGTAAGTGAGCCATCAAGGAAAGATGAAAATCCTGACTTTGGAATTTGGTGAACAAAAAGACCAGCCTTCAACTCTATATTTCATTTTCTTAGTAAAATTTTTTTGCTTGTATTCCCCACTCACAGCTGTTTTCAAATCCTAACCAGTCACTAAATACCAGAAGTTCAATCAGAAAGGTCTCTTCTGTCTGAATTGCTACAACCTTAGCTCAAAAATGCAGCTTTCTTTTCCTTGACCATTACAATGGCCAACATACTAAGCTGCCAGTGGTTAGTCTCCAGTTCGTACTCTATTCTATCACCAAAACTGACTTCATGACAAGATAAATCTATATATTGGCTATCTTATCTAAAAAATAAAATCTGAATGCACTAATTTATCATACAACAATCTTTACAATCTATTTCAGGCTTACCTCTCCAGACCTCTTACATAATATGCAGCCCCAGCTATGTGGAACTTCTCCTTGCCAACTTCCCTTTCTAATCTCACATATGATCTTCTCTCTGCCTGAAATTGTCACCTTCTCCTATCTTTCCACCTCACATCCAAAATTGGAAAATTGTGTTCTTTCAAGACCCATGTTAACATTTGTTGCTAGCTTCTCTGATGGTACCTATATGACAACATTTACCACTTTAAAATACAATTGTCCACCTGCATGTCTGAATTCTCTGTCAAACTCATTAGATCCTGAAGAGAGGAGGACTCCCACCCCCTGTAGGAGATACAACACATCATCATGGTTTATACAGAGCTATCAAATATGGGTATGGTGATTATGTGATACACATTAGCATACATTATCATATGAGACATGGATTTGTATTTTTACTACATTAATTTTATAGTAGATAGAAATAAAGTGTCTAACAAAATCAGTATATTGTGACATTTTCTTAAAAGATGGAAGTAAAATGTCTTTCTAATCTCCATGAGATACTATATAAACTAAAACTATGTTGTTTTAAATAAGTGGTTGTGCATAAAATAATTTCTTTGTTTCTTCTCTTTGGATATCCTCACATCACACATTCACAGGAGAGGACTGAGTGGTATAGAGAGAACAGTTAGTTCCACATCTGGCTAACCTTGAAAGGAAACATTTCAAACTCAATAATTTAAAGGGCCTACCTCAGGGTAAATCAATCTGTCACCAAAGATCTGCTTCTGGAGGGGAGATGGAAACATTACATCCAATTTTTACCTATAAGTGACTTATTATGGTCTAACAGAGAAAACAAACCACAAGAAACAATTATATAAAAATACATAGCAAAAACATTAGTGCCAATTAATAAAACAGGGAACAGAAATGACATGGTGGAGGCATTCTCACTAATCAATTTGGCAAGGCAAAAAAAAAAAACAAAACTTAATTTCAGAAGCTAATATTGATGAAAGCCACCCCTACAATGATGGTAGGAAATTAAATTGTTACTTTTTTATGGTATTAAAAAACCATAAAAACATGAATGCCTTTGACTATCAACTTAAGCTATGCAAACAATGCAAACAATGCAATTAAGCTATGCAAGCTATTCTAAACAATGAAGGCTGTGCACAAAAACATGAGGGTATTTTTGTGGTAATCATTCAAAATACCTGAAAAGAGATATCCAAAAAAATTACAGCTAGAATCTTACATTATCATTGGAAATCATTTTGGAAAAAATAAATGAAAATGTAAAAAATTGTTCACATTACTTGATTGTGGGTAATGGGTGGGGCCACATCTATGGTGCATCTTAGAATGGGTACAGGCAATTGTACTAATGTACACAGCTATGATTTAACAATAAAAAAAAAAGTTAAAAAAAAAAAAAAAGAATCAACAGTGTAATCTCCATTTAAGTAAAACATATCCATACAAGTACAATGTATGGATAAAGATGGTGGTATGGTAATGTATGGTAATAGTGGAATAGTGGTATGGTAATGTATGGTAAAGATTATCTCTAGGCTATGGAATTATGGGTCTTTTGTGTTACTCTGAAGTGAGTGTTACTTTTGTAATCAGGTGGGAAAAATGCTATTTTAAAAAACATTGATGATTTGACTACTTGATGGTAGGAAGTTGGAGAAGTGAGAGATTACATCTGGATTACTCCATACCATTGGGCAACTCATAACCTCATTGAACTAACTTATTTTCTTTTCTTTCTTTCTTTCTTTCTTTCTTTCTTTCTTTCTTTCTTTCTTTCTTTCTTTCTTTCTTTCTTTCTCTTTCTTTCCTTCCTTCCTTCTTTGTTTCTTTTTCTTTCAATTCTTAATTTCTTTCTTAATTCCTTCCTCCCACCCTCCCTCCCTCCCTTTCTCTCTCTCTTTCTTTCTTTCTTTTGATAAATAAGAATAAGAAAATCTATCCTCTGACATTACAAAGATTTTCCATGATGAAGCAATATAGTATGTTAAAATGTTTTACAAAATATAAAGAGTTTAGCAAAAGCATAGTATCATAATTTTTATTAGACTAGAGAGGACACCTAATGTGGTCCCCACGAGCTGGAGGTAAGAAGGACATTCAACACTCCTTTGGCACTTCAGGTCTTTCCTCCTTCCGGCATTAGTATCACCACTCATGTTCCTTTCCAGCCTTCTCATCTCTGTGTATGGCAGAGAAGGTCCTATCCAGTTCCTTGCAAAATAATGGAAATAAGAAAGACATTAAAAGGAGAAAGAGAAGTAGGAAAGAAAAACACAGGCTGTGTTCTCCTAGAACTATGATAATATTCTGAATTTTTATTTAAAAGATTCCTGAGCTACCTGAAATTATACCATTTTCTATCATTCTTTTGATTAAGAATAAATAAGCCTTATAAACAATGGTTTTCTCTGGGGGTGGGAATACAAACAGCTCAGTTTTTAATATGATGTATTTCCAAATCGTTTTAACTGTGTTACAATAGACATGTTTTGCTTATACATTCTGAGAGAAAAGATAGTTCAGGCTAGAGGGGAAGTAAATCCCTAAAATTCTGGATTAGATAAGACACATATTGAAGGAAATCACACTTAGAAAAAAAATCAGCCTATCACCTAAGTTGCAGTGATTAACAAATATTTTAATAAGACAATCACGTAATGAAGACACAGATTAAAAACACTGATGATATGACTTGGTGCTGCAGTTGGTCTATACTATATTTATTCACCTTTTTTCTCTACTTATAGGTACTGCTTTATTATTTGTGATTGCTTTTCCCTTGGAAGATTTCTGTCTGGGCACTTACCATGTGATGAACCACATACCCAAGCAGGAACAGAACAGGCTATTTTATGTAGCACTGTTGACCATCTGCCTTGGCCTGGGAGGAATAAGAGCCATCGTTTGTCCACTGAATGCTCACAGCCTTTGGGAGTATGGCTCAAAGAAACCAATGTCTTTTTTTAACTGGTAGGTACACTTGTTAGGAGAGAGAACAGTTTCATGACATACCTCTCTCTTTTGCAATTTCTCATTGTTTCTGGTCTCATTCTGATAGCAGTTATCCCGTGCTGGCATTGATTGGGTAGGTGAGGATGTGACGTCACCTGTGATGATGACTCGGTCAGGAATCATGGTAGATTATAAGACAGATACACACCAATACAGTTCCCCAGCACCTTCCCAAGACACACTAATAAATTTTCACTCCCAGTAAGAGAATATGAAGTGGCTTGCCATGTTGAATAGAATATGGCTTTGGAACTAAACAGACCTGGTGGGAGCTTAACTCTGTATACCCCAAGCTAACTGACCTGGACCAAGTCATTTATTCTCTACTTCAGTTTGTTTATGACAGAAGATAATAATAATTCTCTTGTTTTAACAGAGGTAATATTATGTATTTCGTGGCAAAGAACCTGGCACATTGGAAGTTGTCAAAAAACAACAGTGGTTATTATTAGTTATGTCTCTATTATAATAGACTAATTCGGCAGGGATTATAAACTTCACAGTCCAATGCAGAGAGAAGATGGAAAAGACAAAAGAAACATTTTACAATATGTCAAAACATCACCCAGCCCCCCTGTTTCTCACTCACTTTCCCCCTAATACTGGGCGGTGGGGGGTGAATCTTTGTCTCTTCCAGTGAGTCTTCTGCTGTTTAAGGAATATGGTTTTTAAGAAACCAATTTCTATTACTAAATACAAATTGAAGAAAAAACTTGTAATTTAGATCTTAAAGTATGGCATTCAGTATAGCGTTTAGTATAAACTAAAGTCAGCATTTAGTATAAAATTTAGTATAAATTTAGTATAAAATTTCCTTTTTTGTAATGTTATTATTCATCAATGAATATTAAATATAGGTGAGATACAGTGTCTTTTGTTCCCTCTTATCTATGAAATAGGTTGCCAACATTTCTTCTAAAATATTCTGTCTTTCCATCAGTGTTTGCAATGAATAAAAACAATGCACAGACAGCAACAGTCAAACATGTTTAAAGAAAATTCATAATAAAAGCAGTAAATAAAAATAGTTTAGAGTAAATACTGTCTAGGTATATGGCGTTATCCCAGGCAATTCCTATCTTCGGTCTCTCTCTTCTTCTTTTTTCCTTTCTTTCTTCCTGTTCTTTCTTCCTTACTCTCTTTTTTACTTTGTCTAATTATATTCATGTTACAAAAGCATTCAGGCCTATTTTGGATTAAGTCCTAATGTCAGAGAACAATGCAGTTTTACCAAAAGTGGAAGGGACTCTTTACTTCCTTACAGCAAATTCTGCCTCCTTGACCTGCCCAAAGGAGAAAGAAAAATCCTTCTTTTTTATTCTATTCGGAGGTTTTAATCCTTAATTAGCAACATCATTTTGATTAAATAAGACTCTGGAGGATTAAGACTGGAGAGCAATCAGTTGTTCGGAAAGATAGCTCTGGAGAATTTATTGTACTGTGGTCTTAGTCACTCAGAGTTGTGTTTAATCAAAGTGACATTTCTCAGTGTTGATTACAAAGGAGACATTATATGAATGAAATATTTCCTTTGGGAAACAGAGGGGACTCCCGGTGGGTTTGTGCTTTAGGGCTTTGGGAAGGGGATTGGAGAATGAGGTAAAAATGAATTTCTGCAGCTGTGAGAAACTAGGTGAAATTTAGGATGAACATATTTAGGTTTTAAAAATTATTTTCTAATTTCATTAAAATCTCTGATAGCATTTTAAAAATTTGAAGTTAAAGCATCTAGAAATGTATATAAAAAATTAGGGGGGCTATTCTTTAATGGAAAAGAGACTATTTGGATGATAAGCTCCTTGTAGTCTGAATCTGGTTGTTTTAGCTTTTTTCTTTTTCCCCCAGTTTAAATACTAAGCTACAGGACACTTTATGAACATTCACTTAACTTACTGCAGTCTGTAGGAATGAACGTTAATTCTGTTCCTCTACACACTGCATAAGTTGGTGGCAAAATGGGGAGAAACCCCCCAGGGCAGCCAGGTACCTGGCAGGATCCTGGCTCTGTCCCTTAGGAGTTTCATGGCTGATGGCAAGGTTTTTAGGCTTTTAGAGTCCCAGATTCTTCATCCACAAAATGGAAATACCTTAGAGGACTATTGTATCACTTATACATAGTGTATAAAGTATCCTAGCACATTAGAGATATTCAAATTATGGTAGCTGTTATTATTGTTGTTAAATTATGAATAAGTTAGCAGTGAAAATCCATTGTCTACACACTAGGAAAGAGGGAATCCATTTAAGAAGACGTCATCTTTAAAATGGACAGATGATTAATTCATAATCTATTTCTCCAGGTCAAAATTGCCTCTAGAAATTACTAGAGCCTAGTAAATATAATGAATTTCAGTAGTGTCTTTTAAAAAAATAATGTATCACTTGAATCTATAAGTAGTTGATGTCTGCATTTAGTCCCCCTTGCAGCACAGATGTCAGATGTTCTTGGTTATGTGACCTTTGATGAGATTTGTCATTGTATCTACACCACCTAAAGTTTCCCAGTGATCATGTTAAGTGGCAAAGACTGGAAGTCTCAGGCACTGAAAACACCACTTCCGAGAAAAGCTGCCAAACGTTGGTAAGAAAACCACTCAAAGCCAACATTACCATCTGGTCCTGAGTCTGCCTCAACCATCAACCTCATTGAAAAAATAAAGCCTAGCTCCCTGAAACCAAGAGCCATAGTAATCTGCCAACATTCTTGTGCCACTATCTAGATCAGAACCTGGCTCTTCCAACATATTTCAAAATCTTAGGTGTACAAACAAGAATCACCAGGCTGAGACCATCTAGATAAATTTACCTGGGCAGATTCTTTTCTGGATGCAAAAAGAAGGTGGATAATTAAGTCTCTTCATGGTCATAGTTTTAAATTCTACCACAATTAATCTTAAACCTTGTTTCTGTGTTTCTCTACTTATTTCACCTGATAATTTTCATCCTATCTACATATCAGAGTCTGTTGCTCAGGGATTACAAGAGTTAATTAAATATGATTAAAAGCCCAAACAGGATATTGGTAAAGTTACTGGAAAAGTTTGGAGACTGATTTACACCAACCCAGGAATTTTGAATATCTAGTACTCAAATTGACCCTACTTGGTAACTGTCTCATACCGAAATCTTCCTATTTTAGTACTGTCTTACTCACATTTAATAGCTTTTATCTTAGGAAACACTAGAGGTAAAAATGCATTATCCCACAACATTTTTCCAGAAGCTGTTTTAATAAGAACCAGAGCATTGGGATTAGTGATTGTCATGCATACATGCACATTACAGTCACCTGAGGATGCTTTTTAAAAAGTGCTGATGGCTGGGCTTTGCTACCAGACATTCCAATAGCAGAAGTCCCGAGACCAGGACCTTTTCCTTAAGCTGCCAAAGTCATCAGAGTTGAGAACCACTCCTGTAAAGCAGTGTTGCTGGTTTTAATAATCACTTAAGGGCCTTGTTAAAAATGTTTCCCAGGCTCCACCCCAAACATTTTAGATTAGAAATTCTTAGAACAGGTAGGGAATATACATTCTTAACAGGTACTTCTTAGTTTATTCAGGATGCTATAACAAAGGACTCTACACTGGCTGATAAACAATAGAGATTTATTTTTCACAGTCCAGAATTCTTGAATTCTGAGATCAGTGTGCCAGAGGTTGCTGGCTTCTGGCGAGGGCCTTGTTCCCAGTTGCAGGCTGCTGGCTTCTTATTCTATCTTTACGCAGTGCAGTGGGCAAGGAGCTATGTGGGGCTTCTTTTATAAGGGAACTAATCCCATTAGGGTGGTTCCATCCCCATGATTGAAAGCCTTAGCTCTTAATACCATCACTTTGAGAGGTAATGATTTCCATATATGAATTTGGGTGGAGCACAAACATCTATATCACACCAAGTATTTCATGTGATTCAGAAGATCAAGCAAATTTTGGAAATAATTCCAGACTCATAAGGAAAGAACTCAGTCTGTGATATCTTTGAAAAGAAACAGAACTAAACATTAATGGAACATACCCACTGTGTGCTAGGCTGCTTTGGAAATTTTGGATGATTTATGGCAATTACATCATACTTAAAAATCTACCAATTGAGAATTTTTAAAAATTCCCAAGAAGAGAGAGAAACAAACTGTAAGTCTACATATAGTCTTCAATAGTAAAATCATACCTATATACTCGAGTATAAGCCGAGTTTTTTTGGCACAAAATTTGTGCCGAGTTCGGGTTTTTCGGCACAAATTTTAGTGCCGAAAAAACTCGACTTATACTCGAGTATATACGGTAATTTATAAGGTATGCTTCAGTCAACAAAATCAAAGCAGTTCATGGAATAATCTTATTAATACTCAAAATATTCTCTGAGCTGGATACTGAGAAGTAATAGCCTATAAATAGCTTTGAAAACAATCACCAGACCTTCCAAAACTCTAATGCACTAGTGAAGTTTAATAAATGCTACCCTCTTACTCTAATAGCAACAGGCAACTCCTTCCTCACCTTTGCCAAAATTGTAAGCTTTCAGAAATACACTCAGAATTCCTCTCTAAACATATATACCATGGAGACCAAAGAATATTGAAAGGGTTGGAGATGACAATTCCTTATATTTTTTATGATTTATGTTGCCTCCTGCTTTTTCTTAAGCCCTCCCTGGTCTCTTTTAAGCTTTAAAGGTACATGAGTGGGCACTTATTTTCATTAGTAAACTCAAAGACATGTGGTGGTTCAAAGATCCTAAATGCAAGAAATAAGAAAACCATAGAAAGAAACAACTTTGAAAATTGGAGTGTCACCAGGTGTGGTGGCTCACGCCTGTAATCCTAGCACTCTGAGAAGACAAGGTAGGAGGGTCACATGAGCTCAGAAGGTCTAGACCCATCTGAGAAACAGCAAAACCCCTTTCTCTACTAAAAAAAAAAAAAAAAAAATAGAAAAACTAGCAGAGTGTTGTCATGGGTGCCTGTGGTCCCAGCTGCTGGGGAGGCTGAACCAAGAGGATCCCTGGAGCTCAGGAATTAGAGGTTGCTGTGAGCTATGATGACATATCACTCTACAGAGAGTGACAGAGTAAGACTCTGTCTCAAAAATAAGTAAATAAATAAATAAAATTGGAGTGTTGGCAAAAGAACAGGGAACGAGGACAGAAAGGGAACGTAAGCAAGTTACAAGAGTGAGAGAGGTAGAGAGAATGGAAAGAGAGTGAAGCAGTCCCCCAAATTTCTTAATATAACTTTTTAAATCTTGCTATCTTTCTTTCACTCACCTTTTCCTTAACATCTCTGTTGAAATATAAATTTACAAATAAAAAGGAAGAACTATGACAAATTTATTTTCCAAATACATGGCTGCCATAATAGTCTTTGAGGTACTTCAGTGAGTCAACGGTTATGCTAAAAGCAGCAGCAAAGTACAACGGCCGTGAAATCAGGAGCTTCCTGGAAATCAGGAAATTCCACCGTGAAATCAGAGCCCAAACCTTTCAGTGACTCTTCTCAACAGTTCAGTTCTATTCCATTGAAGAGTCACAAATGTACTGGTGCATTATCGCAATATTGTTCAATGTAGAATAAAACACTTTCTCTAAAGTCTTTAAATTGTCCTCTAATGCTATGAAGACCTGAAACTCTCTCCTTTTTGATACCTTGTCATGTTAGGAAAGACCATTTTAGATCATTTCTCTTGAAATCACTGAAAAGAAATGTGAAGCATGTCAAAACTGGTCAGTCTAGGGTGGCGCCTGTGGCTCAAAGGAGTCGGGCGCCAGCCCCATGTACCGGAAGTGGTGGGTTCAAACCCGGTCCCAGCCAAAAACTGCAAAAAAAAAAAAAAAAAAAAACTGGTCAGTCTAAGAAATGACAAAATATTTGAGTAATTTTAAAATTATTACTAAATAAAGTGAATATTTAAAATAAATAATCTCAAAAAGATTGCTGAGTTTTATAGCAACAAAATTTCTTTCTTATTTGTATTCAATACCACAGAATCATAAAGACCAAAAAGAAAAAAATTAACACTTGTATATACTCCCAGTTATTTGCAGTTCCCAGTCTGTATTTAAAAGTCGACTAAAGAAACATATTTTTACTGCTGCTTTCAATTTCCCTTAATCACTGGTATTTGTTTTGCTTTAGTGCTTTGCTCTCTGACTTCCTGTGTGAGAGGTGCTTTATATATTCAATTTGCTAGTGAGCTATGACATGAAAGCAGTCTTAATGGTGAGTCTGAAGACTGTGGATTTTTTTTCCTTTTATTCTTTTACCGATGATACATATACAATTTCACCCTTAATTTTCTATGGCTTGTCCTGTTCATGGATCAACAAAGACCTATATAAAACATGCCTGTGCTGGGTAATTCTTTCAGAAAATTATACAATCAAATAGGTTGGGTGACATTTGTTAAAATACATTTATTACTTACTTATGTGAAAGCTCTCCTAGACGCAGGTATTCCACCCTGTAATTCTTTAGTTTCTAACTACCTTTCACAAGATTTAAGTCTTGGAATAGTTGTAATTTTCCTTGACCCTCCTGAGAGCGATTCAGTTTACATCACCATGTGGTGGACTGAAGAGTTACACAGTGTCCTCTTGAATTTCCTCAACAATGCTTAACATTAAAATAAAGGTATCCTAAAGATTGAAAAAACTGTAATACTGCTCTTAGCTACAGCTTCTCTCAGTTACTACAGCCAAACTCAAGTGTGCAGCTTGCAACAGCATGAAAGGATAATTCAAGACTGAGCCTGGGGACACTATCCAGTTGTCCTAGAAACTTCTAACTTTGTACCTCATCTACATTGTGATAAATAAATTTCTATTAGTAGGTTATAGTAAAGTAGTTTGCTCGGAGTGGCAGTGGTTTGCTCGGAGCGGCCGTGTTTGACATCCTAATATTTTTCCAGGTCAATTTTTGAGAAGTTTTAGTTTAGGGTTTTTTTTGTTGTTGTCATTGTGTTTGATTGTCTTTTTAATATGAGATACCATGTTATTAAGCAATTTGTTATTTACCATGCATTTATTGTGGACCTGGTGCTAGGGCTCATGGAGGTAAAGAAGTGGAGATAAAGAATAAGATGTTGCCATCAGGGACCTTCCCGGTCTATAAATGAAAAGTAAAACTGACAAAGTGATACAATTAGAGAATGAATATTTGCTTTAGCAGTTCAGGGAAGAGAATAAGTCCAATGTTCGAGTGAGTATCGAATGAAGAAAAAGATCTTGTTATGGGACTTTGAAAGAGAGACAAGGCAAGCTAAGGGACATGAAAAGTTACAGAGATGAAAATGAGTAGGCACATTTCTGGGACACTGGCCTGATTTGACATGCGTCTTCTTTCCAAACATGTTTTATGTATCTGTTCACTTTCATTCCTTTCCTTTGTTGCTACCAACCTGGTCCAGTTCTTTCTAAGCTCTCAGGCAGATTACTACAATAGCTGTGATTTTTCTCCCTACCATGCTCTGTCTACAATTCATTGAACTGACTTTATAATTTCTTATTCTTTTTTCATTTAACCATATTACCAGGCCCTTGCTCAGTTTCCCTCCCATGGCTTTCCAGGTACTGCGAATAAAATCCAAACTTCTTACCATGGACTTCAAGGCCCTAAATGATCTGGAACCCACTTACCTGCTTTATCTTCTCTTCTAACATTCTATCCCTTGCTTACTGTGGTCTAACTTCACTGCTCTTTTTGTTCCTAAAATCAGGATGGGAGAAAAGTGAAGAACAGGAACATTTGCTCAGCCCCAGATAGTTACAGCCTGTGTTCTTCATTCACTTCTTACAAAAATCTTTGGAGCATATGATCCTTACTTTTAAAATTATCCTGAATTCCAGATAGTGCAAATCACAGATCATGGGATTATTAGAGCTGTGACTCAAACTCATGGTCTTTCTACCACCTTTCCAAGATGATGGACAATATTTATAATTTAATGAACAATATTTATAATTAATGATACACATATATAAAATATGAAGCTAGAGACAAGTGAAAGGTAATTTCAAATGTTAAAGCCTGGATTAATAAGGAAATGATAGTGTCTTCAAATTGATAACTGCAACAACTTGGAATATTAAAAGGATATTTAGTCCAATTTAGCTTCCTTAGAAGGATGATGGTTTCTGCTCACCATAGCAAAACACAGCCCTGTAAATTTGGCTACGTCACTTCAGCTTTCTAAGTTTCAATCTGAAAAGAGGAAGAAAACTTTTGTGATCTTGGGTTAGGCAACAATTTGTATGAAACAACTAAACCCAAAATTATGATCTGTGAAATAATACAATTGAAAATTGGACTTCATCAACATTAAGAATTTCAGTTTTTCCAAAAATACTATTGAAAGAATGGAAAGATAAGATACAGACTGGAAGGAAATATTTGTAAACCACATAATTGATAAAGAACTCACATCCAAAGTACATAAAAAATTTTAAAATTCTTTTATGGGCTCAGTGCCCATAGGTCAACAGTTAGGGTGCCAGCCTCATACACTGAGGCTGGCAGGTTCAAACCTGGCCCAGGCCTGCTAAAACAACAATGACAACTGCAACAAAAAAAATTGCTGGGCGTTGTGAGGGGCACCTATAGTCCCAGCTACTCGGGAGGCTGAGGCAAGAGAATTCCTTAAGCCCAAGAGGTGGAGGTTGCTGTGAGCTGTGACACTACGGCACTCTACCCAGAGTGACATAGTGAAACTATGTCTCAAAAAAAAAAATCAAGAAAAGAAAAGAAAAAAAAAGAAAGAAAAGTTTTGGGTTTTTTTAAATGGACAACAGATTTGAACAGAAACCTCTCCAAAGAAGATATACAGATCACCAATAAACACACAAAAAGATGCTTACCATCATTAGTCATTATGGAAATGCAAAATAATACAACCACAATGAGATAACAATACACATCTGCTATGCTAAATATTGGCCAAGATGCGAAAAGATTAGAACGCTCATACACGTGTGATGGTTTTATAAAATGTTACCACTACTTAAAAACCACTTGGAAATTTCTCAAAATGTTAAGTGTACATCTGTCATATCACCCAGCCATTTCACTCCCTAGGTTTCCATCCAAGAGAAATGAATGTCAATGTCGATACAAGACTTGTACATGAATATTCATAACAGCATTATTTGTTATAGCTATATGCTGGAAAATCTATCAACACATAAATGAATAAACAAATAGTGGTATATTTATTGCTTGGCAACTACTAATGAATGATGAAGAGGAATGATGGACTACTGACAAGTAAACCTCAGAACAAGTATGCGAGTTGAAAGAAACCAGATTTTGAAAATATGGATAATTTGATTTATTTTAAAAAATCTAAGAATGGCAGAGCAAAATGACAGAAAAATATCATGATTGCCTGAAGCTAGAGAAAGGGTCATAAGAAGGG
This sequence comes from Loris lydekkerianus, assembly GCA_963574355.1. Classification (NCBI taxonomy): domain Eukaryota; kingdom Metazoa; phylum Chordata; class Mammalia; order Primates; family Lorisidae; genus Loris; species Loris lydekkerianus. The sequence goes on from CAUYPK010168915.1 coordinate 13,658, forward strand.
GCAACAGTTTGGGATTACAAAGGAATGTGGAGGAACTTTTAACTTAATTCATTAACTTCAACGTGGTAATGATTCCATGGGTGTGTACATATTCAAAACTTATCAAATGGTGTGCTTTAAATACATGCAGTTTATTGTTTCTTAATTATATCTTAATAACTCTGTTAAGAAAACAACAGAAATCAAGACAGTATGATATTGGCACAAGGATAGATTCGTGGAATGCAACTGAGAGAAAACAGAACCACATTTGTGTGATCAATTGATTTTCAACAAAGGTGTCAAAAAAATCAATGAGGAAAAGATCATCTTTTCAATAAATTAGGCTAGAAAAACTGAATATCCATACAGGAAAAATTACACATGACTCCCTACTGAAAAATTAATTTAAATTGGATTATTGACCTTATAGAACATCCAAAACCACAAAACTGATTAAAAAAAAAAAAATCATAGGGGGAAATATTTGCAACCTAAGTTTAGAAAATATTCTTATAGGACACAAAAAATGTGAGCCAGTAAAGAAAAAAATTGGGAAATTGCATTTTATTTTTTTTAATTTTTGTGGGTTTTTTTTTTTTACTTCCTTGCTTATTTTTTGTTTTTATTTATTTGATATTTTATTGTTGTTGTTGTTGAGACAGAGTCCTACCCTATGCCCTGAGCAGAGTGCAATGGCGTCAATGCTCACTGCAACCTCAGACTCAAGCTGTGGGCCTCCCGCTGCCTCAGCCTCCAGAAGCCGCTGGGATAATAGGCGCATACAGTGCCACCGGCTGGGTATTTTTTTTTTTCTTTTTTTTTTTTTTTTTTTTTTTTATGAGTCAGGGTCTCATTCTCACTCAGGCAAGTCTCAAACTCCTGGGCTCAAGCAATTCTCCTTCCACAGCCTCCCACAGTGCTAGGATTACAGGCATGAGCCACTACGCCTGGCTAAATTGCAATTTATTAAAATTAAAACATTTTATCAAAAGATATCATTGAGAAAATGAATGGGCAAGCCACAGATCGTGAGAAAAAATTACAGAATATGTATCTGACAAAAGACATGCATCCAGAATACATGAAGACCTTTGAAAAGTCAGTAACAGAAAGACCAACTACCCAAGTTTTTTTTAAATGGAGGACTTCTAGTATTGGTCAAGACAGAGTAGCTCTATTTCTTCCAAGTATTCAGTCCTACATCTAAAAACCCAGGACATGACTCAACAAACATTGTGAGGGTTCTGAAACACGAAAAGAGACAAACTCTGTCTAGGGCCTTGGAACCTGAGGAAGGTCAATAATGAGTTTCCTCATTTTCTTTTTGTTACCAGTGGGGTGATGGAGAAGCCTGATACCAGGAATGGTCAACAGCAGGCACAGGGAGAAAGCCGAGACGTGGCAGGAAATGGGAAACTCCAAGAAAAGCCTTTCCCTTATAGTCAAAGTACGAGGGGAAATTAGTCTAACATGGGAGAAAATCTTTTTGACAATATCTGCCTTTCTGTAGCCAAACTCTATGAAAAAAACTACCTCCCCTCCCATCACACTCATGTACATACACTGATGGTCCCATAGTTTCAGCAGAGATGAGAAGGAATCTAATATTCTACACAGCACACACACACACACACACACCAGCAGACTCAGGCAAGGACCCTCTGATTCCCAGCTGGGGTGGTGTCTGGGGGACCACTGAAGGAGCTTAACTTTCATTTTCTGCCCAGCAGAAACAGACAGGGATCTAATTCACCCTCCTCCTTCCTGGGTGGTGGCAGCTGAGCAAAGCAGGGAGCTGAGTCTCCAGCTCCAGCCAGCAGGAAGTGGAGCTAGTCTTCAGTCAATTAACAATCTGATTCCATATCCTCTATTCCTCTTTTTCCTTCCCCTCACTTTGTTGTACTCCCCTGTGCAAGGGAAGAAAAATGCTGGTTACGATTCAACTCTCCACCTATGTTGTACGCAGACATCCATATGAATCTGGGGAGAAAAAATGCAAAATCATGCTATGCTCATGTTAAGTTCATGACCAATAAAGTGCCCCCTTCCCATTTCCTAGCAAATATACAATATCTGGTCGATCTCTCCCTTCTCTTTTAAATGACTATGACTAAGCCTTTTCTTTCTTCTTAAACTTTCAATATCCTCTTCCCACAGCCACTTTTACCTGTTGATTTCACTTCTTCTTCACTTAGGAAATAGAAAAAGAAGGGAGGGAGGGAGGGAGGGAAGGGAGGGTGGGAGGATGATGACATGACATAGGATGATGCCCATGGGTCACACATATATATATATAGTACAAATTTATATATATAAATGTATATACTTTTTTCATAGTTTTTCATAAATATATAAATATATATATAGTACACATTTATATATATAAATTATACAAATTATATAAATGAGTAAATTTTATTGTATTTAATTTTACCTCCATAATTTTTTTTGGGGGGGTTAATGTTATACCCTCTCCTTTGCCATAGCATTCTAAAAGCAGAATTTAAACTCAATAAAAGGTTGAAAGGTAGACATTATTTTCCCAGAATTTGCAAACCAGACTACTTGGGTAAGTATCTGTTTGTGATACTAATCATTGAGAAGAGAAACCAAAGTTTTTATTCCAATGTCACTCACTTCTCTGGTTTAATGCCTATTCTGGGTGTTCCCCTACACTCTGGAATACACATGAGAAGATCCAACTCTTTAACCATTTAACCTTCTCCAGGTTTATTGAGGGTGTTGCATGACTAGCTGTTGTCTCTACAGCTTCATTAGCACCACAGTAAGAGAGTTGAGTAGTTGCTGCAGAGACCTCATAACCTGAAGCCTAAAATATTTACTATCAGACCCTTTACAGAAAAAGTTTTTCAGCCTATGATTGTGATGAAAAGGAGCAAACTCTTTCTACATCTGTTCTAAACAGGAATAAAAGAAAGATAATAAAATTGATAAGACATAGCTGCTATGTGAGCACGTACTAAGAAATCTAGTAAACAATATTCAGACAACATGCCACTATTTCATAGCTTACACTTGAATAAAAGTATGAAAGTTGGCAATTGTTAGCCAAAATAGCTCAATGACTTTTTTTTTTCTTTTTTGTCTACCTGTATACCACAGGTTTTATTGGATCACGAACCTCAACACAACTGTTGTCTTTCTGGGAATATCTTACATTCAGCACTCAGGAGCCTGGGTCCTTGTTTTACTTACTCCTTTTATGTCTATACTTATGGCTCTGCTAACTTTTCATATGATGTACTATAACCTGATTTATCAGCCAGAAAAATGTAAGTAAATTATATTTTACATTGATTTTTTGGTTGTTATTGTTTTCTTGATGTTTCTCCTTCCTCTTTGATTCCCCTACAACTTCTCTTTCAACTCACAGAATTTGAAGATTCTACCAGTTATTACCCTTGAAAGCAACAGTCTATAAGGATATCCATTTTCTATTCTCTATTTTCTTTTATTTTTCCCATGTTGAAAAAGTATGAAGGCTCGGCACCTGTGGCTCAAGCGGCTAAGGCACCAGCCACATACACCTGAGATGGCGGGTTCGAATCCAGCCCGGGCCCACCAAACAACAATGACGGCTGCAACCAAAAAAATAGCCAGGCGTTGTGGCAGGCGCCTGTGGTCCCAGCTCCTTGGGAGGCTGAGGCAAGAGAATCGCTTGAGCCCAGGAGTTGGAGGTTGCTGTGAGCTGTGATGCCACGGCACTCTACTAGGGTGACAGCTTGAGGTTCTGTCTCAAAAAAAAAAAAAAAAGAAAGAAAGAAAGAAAAAGTATGAATAGTGGAATATTTCAAACATAAACAAAAGTAAAAAATAAATGGGGGAACCTCACCTACGTAGCTCTCAGCCTAATCAATTATCAGCTCATCTTTACCATCTTTCTCTTCATCCCATCCTAGTAATTTTGAAGCAAAAACTAAGTATTACAGCATTTCATTAGTGTATTTAGTTATATGTATAAATAAATGTATATATTTTATGAGTTTATTAAGTACATAGAAGTTAAATGTCTTTTAAAAAAATAACCACAATATCAGTATCATACATAGGTGTTTGTGGAGGGAGAGGACTTCTTAACACCATTAAATATCTGATCATTGTTAAAATTTTCATGATTCATTTCATTGCTTTTATTTTGTTTTATTTTATAGTTTGTTCCAATCAAATCCAAATAAAGATTATATATTCCAAATGCTAGATATCTCCCTGAAGATATTTGTATTCCCCATGCATCTCTCTCTCCCTCTCTATTTAATTTTTTTTTTTTAAGAAATCTCAACATTTTATAGAGCATTTCCCACAGTCTAGATTTTGCTGATTGCATTTGCATGGTGTTATTGAACAACTTTTTCCCCTCTGTATTTTAATAGATATAGATTCTTGATAAGATTCAGGTTTTCATTTTTGTTGTCGGTGGGTATTTTGGCAAAATTTCTTCATAGGTGGATTCTGTACTTCAATCAAGAAAAATATGTCATTGTTTTGCAGTGTTAGAATTCATTGATGATTTTTGCCTTAATCCAGTACTACATTGGGGGTTGAAAGATGCAGGTAATCTATATTTCTTGCCCTTTTATCAGCTGAAGAGTAGCTCTGCTTTGCTTTTCTCTCTAGTCTAACCTTACTATTTTCTTCTTTCTTCTGGTTTGGGGTTTAATACATTCTTCTCTAGTCCTTGAGGTATGCTATTGATTTGAGATCTTATGATTTCTTCTTTGACTGATTAGTTGTTAAGAGTAGGTTGTTTTGTGGTCTCCTTCTAGCCAATTTCTAGATCTTTCTATTTAGGCTATGTTAACCCTTAGCCTATGATAAAAGTTGCAGATATTATCCCTCCTTTATTGTATATATTTTTCATTTACATTCTATGCATAAGGGGTTTTTTTGCTTTTGTTTATTTTGTCTTTTGTTTATGTTTATAATAAAATGTATCAATCTTCTCTTTTATTACTTATAGGTTTTGAGTCATGGTGGAAAAGTTTTACTCACTTTTTGATTATAAAGCAATTCATTCCTATTTTCTTTTTTTAGTCATATTATTTCTTTTTCCTCTACATCTCTGACCCATTTAAAAATTATGTTAGAATAGATTTAAGGAATGAACCCAATTGCATCTTTTTTGCCAAACCACCATCCAGTTATCCCAACCTCTCTTATCAAAAGGTTCATGTTTTTCCTACTGATTTAATGTCATCTTTATTTTATGCTTTCACTTGCCTGTCTGAAGTTTCTATTCTGTTTCATTGTCTGTCTATTCACGTTGTTTAACTCTGCTTTTAATTTTTAACGTATTTTCCTGTTCCTACTACCACTATCTCTACTAGTTATCTATACAACTCCCACCAATAACAATATAATGAATGCATTTTTAAAAATTAAGCACTCTTACCAATGTTACTTTACTTTTTCCACATCCTATAAGGTAGATGGAAGGGGGTCCTGCATCCTTTTGCAGACCAGGCTCCGTGTGCTTCCTTCTGTTCCTGCAGCACCTGAGTATCTCTTTACCACTTCCCTGCTGCATCTATTGAGATTATCTATTTATGAATACAGTTAGAAATTCCTATGTCTTATAGAAACTTTGAATATAGTAATTGTTCGATCAATGTTTGTTACTGTGAAACTGGGTGTAGAAACCGAGACATAATTCAATTCCATGACTGCCCCAAATCTCACAGAACTTAACTGATGAGGAACAAGAATCCAAGACTCATTTTTTTCGATCTGGAGCTCATTCTACTACACCACATACTAAAACAGCGAAGTACTAAAAATATTATCCACAGACAATACCCCTTACCCCTGCTTCTAAAAGCTCTGTGGTCTGCAGGCCACAACCTAGCGGTACATGTCCTCCTGGTCATGTCATCTGTAACATGGGGACAAAAAAGGTGTCTGTGTCAGTACCAAATAGCAACAAAGAAGAAAGAAATTTTGTTGAAAAATCACTTGGCATTTTCTAAGATGTCTAATTTTCAAATACAGCAGAACCTCCACAGTGCACCACTGCCCTCCATTGACCACCTCCTTTAGATGACCTAATTTTCATAGACCAGACATGCATCACACATGCATATCAATACAGTAGGCCTCATTCCTTATGTTAGTCACCTCTGTCTGTTGACCAGTTTGTTATAGTCCTGTGGGTGATCAATTTATGGAGGTTGTACTCTGTATCAAATTTTCTGCATAACTATTTGGCATACATTCATTTGCTTCCCAATCTTCTATTAGAAAACACATTCATCTGAATAAAAAAATATAATTCTTCTTCAAGTGATACAGATCTATATAATCAACTCTGTTTACTGCCATCCTATTGTCACCCATATGTTACATTTTAACATGCGATAAGGTAACCTTTGGGGGGATATTAACAAGACAAAACGTTATCAACTGCAAGTATAACTAACAGAGAAAATGTTTGCCAGTAGCTTAGTTTACACAAAGATCTGTAAAATGAATATTAGGGGGTTGGTTTTTTGTTTTGTTTTGTTTACTATTTCTCAGTTATAAGATCACCCAACTATGATGAAGTAAAACTCTATCTTTCCTGTAGCAAAGTATGTAATCTTCATTTTGGCTTCTTCTTCTTCTCTGATGACTAAATTGGAAATTTCTCAAGTCTATAATTCAAAACCATAGGTGACCTTAAAGAAATGATTTTTTTATATGCTACCTTTTATTTTAAGGTAACTTTTCAAATGTGGACCATGCATTCCATTATGTTTAGCTGTCAAGCACGGCCTTCATTTGCATTTCTTCCCACTGCTATAATTTTGAGAACTGGCAGGTGACCAAAGAAGAAAAAATGTGCATCTACCATCTAGAGTGCCATGTAGGCTTTTTTTTTTTTAATTATAATTAAGTATCATAGATATTCATGATTAGATCAAGGTCAGAAGAGTAGAACATCAGAGCCAAGGACTGAAAGGTACAAAGAATAGGAAAATTGCTTTCTTAAAGTTTTTCTTTTTAAATAGTAATAACCACAATCCTTAAGTTTTACAATAAAACATTTAAAATAGCTCATCTGTTTTATTTTAAAATCTGCATGCCTGATGTGTTTGCCAGGCGCATTTAAACCAGAGCTTGAAGTCTCAGTAGAATTTTTCATTTCAGTTTTTTTTTTTTTTTTCAACTTCCCACTTCTGCTCTTGGTACAAAAGAGCAATTTAAGAATTATAATGATAATGGATTTTTTTTTCAGGCTGAGTCTACATGACACTCAAAAGTATCTGTGTGGAAAGCATGAGTTTTCTATTAAAGTCTTATGGGTTAATCCAAGAAGATAGTGTGATGTTTAGATGTAGACGTTTTCAACAGGACATCCATTCTAGCATTCAGTGATAATAGCAGTGGTTTTATGGGGCAACTGCCAGTCTCCTTGGGCTGACCAATTACTGTAGACTTTCTTTTCTTGTAGCAACTGGCTTATTGGCTCCCTCTCAGTCCAGCTGATCAGTTTAGGATTATTACCTCCCTGCTCTCCTTATCTCTCATAATTCATCTAGCACATCATCTCCTTCTTAGCCTCCTTCACTATCCATTCTCCGATGATATTTTTTCCTAAACTGATGTGGCGCCCTAGGATTTATTCCATGAACTCATCCTTTTTCTAAGTAATCTCTAGTCTAAAGGTTTTTGAAGCCATCTATACACCAAATACTCAATTTCAGTGTGATCTCTCTCCTGACCTGGAAAGCATACATTCTACTTCCTGTTTGACATTTGACTTGGTTATCGAACGATTTCTCAAACTTATCCCGGACAACACTCAATTCTGATTCACCCAGCTGTAAACTGACTCCTTTCTTGTCCTCTTCCTCTCAGTGTAAGTCACCAACACTTAGTTGTTTAAGGGGGGAAAATGGATTCATCTTTAGATCTCCTCATCTCTTCACCCTCTTCTTACATCCAAAAATAGTACTGATTATTCAAAAACACATCCCATTCTGTTCACTTCTTTCGTTGCTGCTACTATATTAGCTCAGGTCACCGCTACCTTCTCCGTTGTTTCCCAAAATTCATCGTCCACATAGCTACCCGGGTTCCAGAGTAACTTTTTTAAAATATACATCATCTGATATCTCTACTCTGTTAAAACTTCTTTATTATTTCCCGTAATAATGAGGATAAACTTCAAGTTCCCTACCTGGGCCTGTGTGGTCTGACACCTGGCCACCTCTTGGACCTTTGCCACTCCTAATCTTCTCACTAACTGAACTACTGGCTCGTTGGCCTTTATGCTTTCTGAACCTCTCCCAGCTCATTTCTACTTCGTGATATGTGTGGCATGTTCCCTCCAGGTCTTTACGCCTAGTTGTAGATCCTCAGTCTATACACCAACTTTTTAGAAGCTCTCCTCTTCTTTGCCCTACAATGGGACAGTATCATATCTTAATATTGCGTTATCATGGTAGGAGTTGCCTGCTATTTTTCTGCTTGTATTGTCCCCAACAAAGACAACTCAGGATTTCGTAGATCTCATTGATGGCTGTATTCCCAGGGCCTAGAGCAGTCTCTGTCTCATTGTAGATACCCCAATAGATGTATTGAATGCACATTGCTTTGGCATCAATTACACTCACTTGCTGTACTAGCTGGAGCTTCAGACCCCTAATACTTTGTCATTTCTAGTCTCTTGATCATTTTGCTTTTGTTGCTTCAGATATATTTCTGTACCCAATGCAATTTGTTTGTTTAAACAAATTCATTTTACAAAGTATTTATTCAATGGAAGTAGTGCTATAAAAGCCTGATCCGTGCAGCTAATCTGTGAACTGTTTATTACCAGTATGCAAGAGTATAATACAGACACTGAGACGAAACATATAGAAGTATTTATGGAAAGCTGAATCTTGTATCTGTTGAATTTAATAATAAAGATACCAGGGTTTAGATCTCATATATCTTTATTTTATGCTTAGATATTTCATTTTTATTGTATGTCATAAATGTATTGACCATGATAGTTGAGAAAGTCTTTAAAAACTGATCTTTTTAATAGTTAGCTTGAGAAGCACTAATCTAAGGTATGTCTGTCACTATGAAAGTCTTGAGATAAACAGTGTTTTGGTCCATTTCACTTCCAGGAAACACAGTCGACAGCGTCCTTTCTGATTCACCCATGCAAGTTTCAACTTGTTCAGATTAGTGGTGTTGCTGGGAGGGCTTTGTTTGTTTCTGTCCATGTGGATTTTGTTTCTTGATTTTTGTGCATCTCAAAACTCCCATAATGACCTGTACTTCTCTTTAGACATAAGATGAGAGCTATATATAATTCTTTAATGTGATTGCAGGTAATCAATTTATCAGACCCAAATTTATCTTGGAACAAATAGCTATTTATGTATACAAAAGAGAAATAGTGAGTTTAAAAATATGTTGTATTCATACAAATTCCTAAATTTAAAATTTCAAGAGAAATTGAGGAAGACGTCTTTAGAAATAGTTTGTCATCCTGCAAGTAGTTATCATCTAAAGTTATCACGTAAAGCCTATTTGAAAGCATAGAGTCATTTGGATCAATGGAAATAATAAGCCTCCTGTCTACATAACATCATTTTGCAAAAGCTGAACTGAGACTAGGTGGATGAGCAACAGAGACAAGATTGTAAGGAAATGTCAGGAGTTAAGCCTCCTAGCCCAGGCCTGCTCAAATTCAGTCTCTGGACTGTTCATCAACACATTCTAAGTTCTTCACCTTACTTAAACCTTAAGTACACTCATTGAAATAGCTAGGAAAGGCAGTTTCCTGTGAAAGGCAGTTCTTTCTGCAATAATACAGAGCTGTCCTTACTACTTCTTTCCTCAAAGACACAAATTGTGGCCTCTCACAAGTGCTTCTGTCTCTCTAGCTATAGAAGTCCCCGGGCCTCCTTGGGGTCTGGCAATAGTGACTAAGAAGAGGCAACAGTGACTGCAGATAAGAGCCCAGCTCCTGTCAGCAAATATCCCAACAGACTTCAATATGACCCAAACACGTATCACAAAGGCCACCAAAGAGCCACAGCTGTAATCATTCTTGATCACTACCAATTTGGGCTGGATTTGATTCAGTGACTTGGAGGTTAAAGGGTTCATATTCAATTACCAGGCCCCCAGCTTCCTCAATTAATCAAAGGCTGACATAATGGATCTATTACAATTCTTAAAGAAAAGACCAGATGAAATCAATATAACCACTTTATAGCCATAAAAAGAAATATTAATAAATACTCTTGATTCAAATATAAAAACCAATACTCTCTGACATCTAATTGAGTTTGGTTGGAATGCATTTTATCTAGAATTTTATTTTAGAAAACTTGAACACACTTAACATGACAATCAGACTATACTTTGAGTCTCTACAGCACTTTTCATTGAAGAAACACAAATATTTTCACATTTATCTTGCCATTGATCCTTCAAGAATAGATTGGTGTCTGTGTAATTTGTAGGGGGAGATTTATCTAGTCAAAGGAAGTGCTATGAAAAATTGGAACAACCATAATGGAGCAGCTGAACTATTACCTAAAAAAGGGTCACTTTTTTAAAATCATTATATCAGGAAGTCCTAATGGACTGAAAGAAAAGGTAGACTCTGAAAGATCATAAAAGAAGCAACAAGAAGGTTACAAATCACCAGCAGTAAGTGACTGCTAACATCTGAAGCGATCAAATGCTTCTGACGCTACAAGCGACAGCCATATAAACCCAGAGAAAACTACTGAAAAAGTCAAAAGCCAACTAATCCAATCTGAACTTTTAGTGACACTATCAACATGTATAAAGTCATTTAAAGAGTTCAAAGTTTAACCTTATGTCTGAGATTCAAGGATAAAGTCAAAGCAGGGAATACATTTCCCTTCATCTCCATGCCAAAATAAGAAACCACCCTCTACCTGCCAAGTAAAGGGAGTATTATTTACATTAAAATTCACATGTAAAAGGTAGTACTCATTCTTTGTGTTAAGGATATAAAAGAAAGTTCAAGTTATCTTATTAATTAATGAGTTAAAGTCAGAGACTTCTGAGAGATTCTGAAACCCTTTACTTTGGTGTTTTATTGTCACCTTTCTTCTCTCTTTTAACATGTTCCCATCAAGGTTACCTTTTTCATTTTTAACAACATCTGGTCATTAGGATGCCAGAATCTTTGTCAGAAGCTTTTTCCTTTGAATCTGCCCCCTCTCAGTCACTGTACTACCCTGAATCCTCACAGCTGTCATCTTTGTGATTGCCATTTTGGGAAACTGGAGAACAATTCCTATACTAATACATATTATCTCCAATTATTTGCAGGTTTCTCCCTCCTGACAACCTTCAGGGTGTTTATGAATGCACTGAAAACAAGCTGCCTGCAGTATTGCCGGCTGGGCCGAGATATGACAAGCTGGTTAGACCACGCCAAAGAAAGAAATGGTGGCAGCTACAAAGAGCTCTGTGTGGAAGACACAAAATTGTTTTTCACTCTTCTTCCACTCTTTATCTTTCATCTCCTATATAGAATATGCGTTACGCAGGTAAGGATAGGGGATGAGTGCTACCTCAGCAACAGGAAGGGGATGGCGTATTGACAGTACTAGTATGTGAATCTTGCCACGTGTGTCCTCTGTCAGGCAGTTATCTCACAAAAAAAAAATCAGAGCTTCTAATCCTTATAGGCTCTGATTTCAGGAACTAAGCAGGGTCAGACAGGGTCACCCGAGTAGCCTCTGGGTACCTGTTTCTTTTGTGGAGCTATAAATGCCAGTCAGTAGGTGTAGACAATACTTCTCAGTGCATAGTTATAAAGCCCCAGAGCAATACCTTTATACCTTTATCAGATCTACAGGCAATTATCAAACCTCTGTTTAGCCAAAGCCTTTGTCTTCCTCCCTCATTAAACCTTTAAAAAGTGGTGCTCACGAGTAGCTAACTTGGCTGATTTCAGTACCACCTCCACTGTACTCTTAAGTACTAATGAGCAAGTGATTCTCTCCCCACCCACTCTGTTCACTCCTTGGGAAATCAGTCCCTCTCTGTGAGAAAATCTAGGGAGAATGCTAAGTACAAAGTATCTCTTACAGATCTCTGTGATGTAAAAAAAATCTAGTGTGGTTATTGTGAAAGAGTAACATATTTATGGAGAAAATACATGATTATAAAAATCTTTGAACAAATGTGGACTTGGTTCATTGCTAACCCCCAGCTTGGAATGTAGAAGGCTAATGCATGAGTTATATTCATAAATCACAGGACAGTAGAGCTGTAAAGAAACATAGAGGTTAGCTTCCTCAGTGACAACTCCATCTGTTGAAAAGAAGACTTAGGCTCAAAAAAATTAAACGGTTTTTACAGGGAAGTGGTGGTAGGTCAGAGTTCCTAGTAGCATAAGGAAAAGCAGAATCTCCCTCTGTCTCTCAGGATAATGCCATTCCTCTAAGTCAGGGGTTTGCACACAACTGCTTCCAGCCAAATGCGTCCATTGCCTATTTTTGTACATCCTGCAAGCTAAGAAGATTGTTTTACATTTTTATATGGTCAAAAGAAAAGAGATGAAATAATAGAATTTTGTGACACATGAATATTATACAAAATTTAAATTTCATAACCATGCTTATTAGTTTATCATGTCTGTGTCTGGTTAGAATGAAAACAGTGGAGTGGAGTCATTATCACAGAGATCCTACATGGACATATTTGCTATCTAACCCTTTACAGAAAAGTTTACCATCCTGTAGTCTAAATAATACACAAAAGCTAGTCTAATTTAGGGAATTCAATTCTCCTCTTTTCTCTACAATAGTAGTTGCAAAAGAACAGAATACAGCAGAAATATTACACGTCTATGTGAGCAGTAATGTCATAAAACATCTTAGAATGGAGAAATTAACAATGAATACAAGATTACTAAGTGGTCTGTAGGTGGCCTCAAAACCTTCTGTGCAAATAGCACAAATTATCAGTTCCTTCTCTTCATAATGCAATGACACCATGAAGTTTGTGTGTTCTCTGAAAACTGGCATATATTTTTAAATTTGACACAAGTTGCAATATTTTGATAAACTCATTCTCAAGCATCTCACCAAATCTAGATGCCCAGTGTATTGTCAGAAAAACAACAAAAACTGATACTGATCACCTATTTGTGCAATAACTTTTAAAAGATGGGTTAGAGTACCCAGCTGAATCTCCATAGAGAGCATACATGGCTGATATTATTATCCTAAATCTGAGCTCAGAGACTTTAAGTGACTTGCAACTTGCTCCCAGTCTTTCAGACAGAGTGTTGTCCCAACTCCAGGCCAGTGTTAAGGTCCATATTTGTTATGACCCACATACCTCTCCTATATTTGGTTAAAAATTCCTGATACAAACTATATGGATTCCAAAATGACATACAGTAATGTTATGCTAGAACCTTCAAAGAAAATGGTCAGACTGTATTTCTCCAGGGAAGCAGAGGAAACTTCCAGAGGAATAGGCTGGGATTAGGTTTTTGTCCTCAGATGAAATAATCACCAGTGCAAAGGTGATCAAAGTACCAAGAATAAAACATCATGCAATTCCATATTTTAAATTTAGTAGCCATTACTGACCTTCACTACCAAGACATACATTTAAAATATGTTGATATTAAGGCTGATGAGGTTGCCATTTCACAGTCCTAGCCATTCAAAGGTGAAAATAAATCTCTATCGACAGTAATTATTTCTAAATACTCAGAGGCTTGTATGAAATAAAAGTATTTAAAATTTTAAAAGGGGATGATTTCAGAACTTGAGGCAGAAGCAGAAATGATTTCAAGCTTTCAAGACATTGGGAGCCTTTTCTTAGATTAGGCAATATATTAATATTGCTTCAGTAAAGATTAATAGTACATTTGCCACATTATTAAGTTAACAGATTTCTGTGTCTGTGATTCATGCCGATAATAACTTTATTCCTATTAACAATAATTCTCATTTGAAATCAGTAACAGAAACTTCCAAGTTGTGCTGGGAGCCTTTCAGTCCTAGAGTTGTTCTGCTGCCAGCACTTTTTGTTAAAACACATCATTCATTTTCCTCTGATTGGAGAAAACCTGCTTAATAATGTCACTGAAGTAGGGCAGAACTATCCAATGTTCCCTGCATTCTTGCCATCTGTGCCCAACCAAAACAATCCTTGTTTACTATTCTAAAGGGTCAAATTAAAGGTTGGAAGATAAATTATCACCAGGACATGTTTAATACAGATGGAAAGAATTTCAATGCAAATGTGGTCCTTTCCTGTGTTGGGCAGTTAACACAGCGATAGGCTCATTTTACGACTGGTAGATCCTTAACAGATGTCTCGAGTCCATGACTCAGATTCTACTTATATCCTCTCAAATTGTGGAACTGAGGATAGAGGAGTTAGTGAAGGATTCAAACGAGAAGTTATCACCTGATGCTTGAGCAGAGCTGCTCTCCCGGGGTGGCGGCGAGACAGGAATCCTAATGCAGCTCTTGCACTGTGAGAAAAATAGTTTGGAGAATCCACTCTTCAGGGGGAAGACTTGATCAACTTTCCTTCCATGTCAGTCAGTAGCTTTGTGTGCCACTGAAAATTTTTTAAAAAATACCACATGCTACTAATGATTGTGATACAGATGCCATGATTATAACAACACTTATGAACGGGAAGAGTGGAGAGAGGCCCCTTTCACACGACCCCATGCCAGGCTTGTGATCTCATAACCTACCGAGAGGCGTGGCATAACTGAAGAGGCACTGAGATAGTGTTAGGAATTTAGTTAACATTTGGGTTATTTTAAAAATAAAGAAATTCTAACCATATATGGAAGGATTGGGGTGGAGCATAGGGTTTTTAAAAACTTTCTCTTTTACTTCATCATGCACACTATTTTCACATAGTTTTCTTTGTACAACACTAGTACCACACAAGTACAGGAGAACCTCATAGTTGACCACCTCCCTACATTGACCACTTTCTTAAGTTGACCTAATAATCATAGATCTGACGCGTACCACATGTAGGCTTCAGTACAGTAGCCCTAGTTCCTTATGTTAACCACCTCTGTATGCTGACCAGTTTGTTACAGTTCTTTGGGTGGTCAATTTACAAATGTTCTCTTGTAGTTTAAAAGGAAAACACAGACACAGGAAGGTTTTATTTCCTTTTTTCCTCCTGTAACTTGGTTCACATTAGAAACAGGGCCTATCTAGGGAACCCTTAAAGATAGCCTTAAGCAAGTGCTGTGGGTTCACATTGAACCCCTCTTCTTAGGAAAAATGTATTCTGATCTCTTTTGCCACCAAACTAGATGCTCTTCAAAGAACTGATTCTAGTTCCAACTTTGTTCATCAGGGTAAAAACAGACGTCATTAATATTTTCTTCTGGTTTTGTATTAATGTTCCTAAAGGAAAGTCATTTTGCTTATGCCCAGAACTTAAGTTGTTTGATTTTTTTATGCACCATTCTAAGCCCAAAATTAGCCACCATTAGCCACAAATTAGCCACCATTATTTTTCATAGAAAAATTAAAATAGACTAAATGACAATAGAGACTTCCACACGGAATCAGTATTGACAATAGATTAAACAGCTCCCACAGATGAAGCCCCTTTATCAGCTCTTAATTGGGGCCCTGGAAAGCTGGGACATACCCAGCACATCTATCACGGAGCACGTGCAAGGAGGAAGGCATCTGACGGGGGAAACGCTTCCTTCAGAGTTAAACCACTGTTTCAATGCATGGCCGCTTCTCCTCTCAAATACAGATTCCTTCAGGATATTATCTCCAGACCATGAATTCCAACCTGAATTTGGATGGATTTCTTCTGCCAATCGCAGTAATGAGTGCCATCAGCACCCTGCCATTACTAATTCTGCCTCCTTTTATGGAGTATTTCAGCACCTGCCTATATCCCCCTAAGAGAGATGGACCATTTCTGTTGGCATGTATTAGTAAGTACATCTTACAATTTCAACTGAATTGTTCACAACTTAAAAAAAAAAAAACAAAAAACACTCTGTTGAGATCTAAACCAGTTGTGTGCTCCTGAGTCGGGTCAGATTTTGACAAATTAGAAAAGTAGTGAATTTGTGAGTGGTAACATCCAGCTTCGGTGTCCAGACTGCTTTCCGTCCTTTTATGCCTCTTCAGGGATACACATCTAACATAAAGAGACATAACATAAAAAAATTCTTGGCACGACTACATGGCTTATCCTCCTGCAAAGGAGGCAGTCTTTACTCCCAAGACAATGCTAAATATATTCTTAAAAATAAACACACATAATGAACACCCCCAAAATAATTTTAATTTCTGAACCAGTAGTAAGATGTATTAAAACTTAGCATTATGATTCAGAACTTCAATATAGCACTTCTTCCAATAGTAAGGTATATGGAAATAATGATTTTTGAAAATTTTTTTTAAAGTGAAACAATTTAGCTCTCTTATTCAGAACAAAATAAATAGATCATAAAATGAAATTTCTTTCATTAAAATGGGAGATAAGGAACTGAAATCCATTCTGATTGCACTCTCTTCTGTCTGTATTCCTGCAGACACCCTCAGGAAACAAGGAAACAGGTGCAGTGAAACCAGTCTCAATCTTAAAATGAGAGATCTGGGTCTTATCCCCTGCTCTGCCACTGAACTGCTCCTTGGTGTCTTTGAACAAGCCACCTCATCTTTCTTGTTTTTCGTTTGCTTATTTTTGTCATTATTTTTTTTCCAATACCCTAGGTAATAAAAATCTTGGGTCCCTTTGTTCTACAAAAGTTTTGAAATTATCAGGATGATGTCAGTGCTCACAATATAATCTTGATGCATAGTGAAAGCTCTATTATTATGAGTTAAATAGCAAGGAACGCATCTAATTGTTTGGTGGGCAAACACAGAAAGCAAAGAGAGCTCCAAACTCATAAGAGATTCCATGCAGTGGAACCCTAATGTCCTCTGCTTGAGAAATAATGCCATTGAGGTCAAGATTCTCTTCTCTTGGCTAACGTGTTTTTATTTTTTTCGTTTGTTTGTTTGTTTCATTTTGTTTTGTTTTTTTCTGTGTCTTTTTGTTTTTGAGACAAACTCTCACTCTGTTGCCCAGCCTAGAGCACCATGGCATCATAGCCCACAGCAGCCTCAAACACCTGGGCTCCAGTGATCCTCCTGCCTCAGCCTCCTGAGTAGCTGGAACTACAGATGCCCACTACCAATGCCTGGCTAATTTTTTCTTTTGTTAGTAGATACAGGGTCTCACTCTTGCTCAGGAACTCCTGAACTCAAAGTTTCCTCCAGCCTCAACCTTTCAGTGCTAGGATCACAGGTGTGAGCTAAGATGCCCTACCCTTGTTCTTATTCTTAATCTTACGGTCTTAACCACACAGTCTTCTAGTCATTCATACTTTCCACTGCTTCTGTGTTTACAGAAGTTAGGTTCTAGTGTGTGGGTGTTCCCTGTTATTTATCAAAACCATAAACAAGATCCCTCCAAATGACACCATGGGCTGGGCTTGTTTTTGGTTAGAACTAAAAGTAACTAAACTCACCTTAGTTTATTTCATTATCTTCCATTAGAAAGGCCTTTAGTACACAATCTTTTTTGATTTATATCTTAAGCCAGTAACTTCATCTTTATGTATCATAATAGGCTTTAGCAAACTATAAACCTTAATAGCTTTTAACAATTCCCCAAATCTTAAAAAGTGCTTTTTAGTCTGCCAAAAATCCAAAACCAGTAAGGATGTAGTGAATTCCCAACATTATCCTGGGCATTGTGAAGATACAAAAGGAAAGGGAGACGTTGGGTGCATATGCCCTCAGCAAACACACCATAGAAACAGAATGAATGCAGGACAAAATGGGGATACATTTATATCGGAAAATTCCAAAAATCTGTGAGCCTTGTATAGTATTACAAAACATCCCAAATTGGGTTATCAAATCATGCTAATTTGATTTTTACAAATGTAAAAATTTGGGCTACTTTAGGAAAATATACTATACAACATGGCTTTCAGAACCACATTAGAAGGCCTTGAGGGGAGGGGAAGGTTAGGTTGGGTGGAAGGAGGGTAATCAGAGAGACCTCACCTATGGTGCATATTGCAAGGGTACATGTCAAATCTATTAAGAGTATAAATGTCTTAACACAATAATTAAGTAAATGAGGTAAGGCTATGTTAACCAGTTTGATGTAAGCATTCCAAATTGTATATAAAATCAGCACATTGTACCCCATGATTGCATTAATGTACACAACTATGATTTAATTAGAAAAATTAATAAAAAAGAAATCTTAAATTTACTTTAAGTATGAACAACTTTCTCTTGGACAATTCTCAACTCCTGCATGTTTGAAATAATGGTTTAGTCCTAGGAATATTTTCTTTCTGGATAGAGAAAAGTTAGACAGAGTTGTCTTGTATATTGTCTGATGTGGGTAATGAATTAAATATTCCCCTTCAAGACTGGTAATAAGACCTGTTGTGCAGGAAAAAGAAAAACACTAGACTCACTTCAAAAGAAACTAAAATGTGCTCCACTGGGTACAGAATACTGAGTTCAGTTGTTTCTGAACCAGACTCCATTCATTCATTCATTTGCATACTTGTTCATTTATTTGCATAATATTTTGCTATGGGAATATAAAAGTGTGATGATATGCATCTTTTAAACTAGATATTTAGTTAAGTTTTCTACATTCTGGTTATGATTATGGAAGATTAACAAGTTTTATCGGGACATAAAAGTATAAACCTAAGGTACTTTTTTATATTAATTTACATAATCAAATTAGTCTAATATTAAAATTCCCTTTCACTTTGAACTCAAGTGCCTGAAAATTTGGGTGAAGTATATAAGTATATGAATTATGAATGAACATACATTTATTAGTTCCCAGTTTGAACCTTGGCACCTTTATGTATGTAACACATTTACCCTCAAGATAAACCATCCTTTAATAGATCCAGATAGTATCACAAAGACAGTGTTACTCGAATTCGGGTCTTCTAAGGCATTTAAATACAATTATTATTATTATTATTCTACTTATCAGCTGTGCATAGCTGTTAGATTAAAAGAGTTAAATTATCAGTGTAACCTTGGAATCCTTACTGCTATTTCCAATTAGCTCTCTCCTTTTGTCACCACGATGGAAAGTTAAGTTATTCCTTAACTTTCTCTCTCCTTTCCACATTCAGTCATTCCCCTTCCAGGATCATGTTAAAGGGTGGGGGAGAAAACAACAATGCCCACTGTTTGGCATGCAAAATCACAGCCTAGACCAAGAGTGAGAGATGGGGAAATCTCACCCAGTTGGTCAAACTAGAAATTTAATAAAGAAAAACATAAACTTATTTTCTTTACCTAGCTTATAAACAACACAATGAAAGAAGGGTTTGCAGTTTGAGATATGACATTCTTGAATTTATTGCCTAATGAAATCAAGAAGTACTATTAAAAAAATCTACAAACCTTCTAGGCCTGTGAGATGCAAAGACTTGATATGCTCAATAGTTATCAAGACGGTATTTTGTCACTATTACATTTGAGTGGATTTACCTATTTAAACACCAACATTAATTCATTACAAATCTAGATCTAGGGATATCATTGTAACTTGTCTTCTGTCATAATTGAGAATACTTCATTTTTAGTCTTTTTTTTTAGTTCAAAAGGGTTTATACCATGAGTATTTCCTTTTATCATTAATTAAAATGCTTCAGTACGTGGTATTCAGTAGTTAGTGCTGACACACACAAGTATTAATCTGACTAAATTTAGCCTAATTAAGATTGCTACCAAGTCTTACACAAAGCAGAAGTGCACGACACAATAGGTAGTACTTATCTTTGCTTTTAAATAACATTTAACTTGAAATACAGATGAAGTATATGAAGTATATTCAAATATACTTTATATATACTGAAAATTTAAATTCTAACAAAAGTATTTTATGATACAGGTATGGCCAAAGTGTTGGTTCCTTTATACATAACCAGTAACTGGTTCTAATAATTGGTAGTCATAAAAAGTCCTCTTTTTCTGTTTGGTTCAAATCAAAATTAAAAATCAAGTCAGGGATCCAGTCTCTTTCATCGAAAGCAGCATTACCTCAGGCAAAATTTCTTTCTTTTATACAGTTTTCAAACTGATGCAATTTCCCAAGAAACACAGGGTACACCCATGGCAAAGTATTCGATAGGAGGAACCGTGAAATAGCAAGAGAAGTAACCTGTAAATGTGTAGTCTGAATAAGTCATTCATTCAGTTGTTCATTTGCTTGATAAAAGTACATTACTGTCCTCGATTCTCAAAGTTAACATCAAATTGGAATTAAATTTAAGGTGAAGTAGATCATCCAATATATCATCTGAAGCAGTAATAGATGTCTTATAGATACACATTTGTGTATCTGATTTCTATGTAAATGAATTCTCTGTTCTATATTCAGAAATTAAAACACAAACTGCAGCCGAATCTCCTGAAATGACTTTCAATGGTCTGAAGAGAAATAAAGGATAGAAGATGGATAGCTCACATCACACACAGCAACATACCATTAATAGGAGAAACAAAAAAAAAATAAAAAATATATATCATTCTAATAGTGTGTGAGAAATAGCTTCCCTAAAGGCATCAGATACATCTGACAATAAAATTATATGCCTCTGTGATAGTATTTCATGGACACCAGTATGTTCTGACATGAGAAAATTTCCTATTCTAAGAATTTGGCTAAGTCATAGTTCCATGGGGAATTTCTTAAGGACTTGGTAGAATTTCATACTTAACCATTGCTAGCTTACATATCAGAGAGTCGTACATCAGACTACCTTTAGAAACCCCACAGTCTTCTTAGTGGATAAATTTAGCCAATACCTAAAGAATCTGAACACATTCTTGCTTTTAGTATTAGATTTTGCTTCAATATAAAATGGCAAGTACGACCTTGGTATGTACATAAATTCTGCGATCCTTTATTGTAAAATTATTACATGGTAGGATAATAGAATAAACTATAAGAACTTCAAGACACTTAAGGACTTGTCTGCAGCCACGTAACCAATACTAAAAACATACATCATTTATCTGAATATAATATCTCCTTTAGAACCATTGTGCTTTATCTTGTAAATACAGATCTGCTGGAGGTTTAAAATGTGTGCATTCTGATAAACTGCACTCTGCTTTGGGTATGCTGTGATCTCAAATATGTTAAGAATTAAAAATGGAGTGGATTCAATTTAGGCTGGGATCAAACTTTGCTTTGAATTTTTAAAGAAGTCATTTTTCATTGACACCAAAGTGCAGTGGCAAATAAACAGTAAACATAGTTATCAAGATCCTTCAGGTACAATGTGTCTTGCCCTAAAATATCTGGGTAAATAACTGCTATGGTTTGAATGTTTGTGTCTTCTTTAAAACTTACGTTGAAATTTAATCTCCAATGCAACAGTATTGGGAGGTGTAGACTTTGGTAGGTGATTGAGTCATGAAGGATCTGCCCTCAAAAATGGGATTAAAAGCCCTTATACCAGGGCTTGACAGAGGGAGTTCATCCCTTTTGCCCTTCTGCCTTCTGCCACATGAGGACACAACACCCACCTCTCCCAAGCAGGCAGCGACCAAGGTAATGTCTTAGATGCCCAGATCAGCACTTGATCTTGAATTTTCCAGCTTTCAGAACTATGAGAAAATAAATTTCTGTTCTTTGAAGATTACCTAATCTCAGGTGTTTTGTTATAGAAGCATAAATGAATTACAAAAATAAGGCAAGTAAATGTGCTTTCCTTGGAACTGTCTGGAGAACTGTCTTTTGTTGGATTTTGCTAGATCAAGCCTGATGGTGCTATGTGCTAGAGGAGTTGCTTCTCAAAGTTTAATGTGCATAGGAATTATCTAAGGATCTAGATTAAACCCACCATTATACTTTACTGGGATTATTTTTATAACTTCCTATCTCACTGCATTCAATATCTTTCCCATTCTATCAACCAAGATATGACCTTTAGAGCAATCATCCCAAATGACAATTCTAATCATTTCACTTGTGTCTAAAATCTTCATTGATTCTATTACCTTCATTATTTCCAAATTCCCTTAAGAGTATGCCTTATGATCTGACCCCAATCTGTCTTCTCCCTTGATTCCCAAATTCCCAAATAACTTGAGCTTCTAACCATCCTAAAATTTTTTCTGATGTTTTTACAACTCTATGCCTTTGATGACTTTAACTTTTCATACTGAAACCCTTCTTTTTTAAAAGTATAAAATGCTCTTGCCTCTCTCTAACTAGCAATGATTCCCTAAATAATTCTTCTGATATTCCCCTATACAATACGAGTATGCAATGACTGAGAATAGACTTTTAAAATTTTCTATCCCCTGCTGGGCCTAGCATACTACCATGTATATACCAGGAATGAAGTCAACATTAAATTGAATCGACATATTAACACTCTTTCTGATGAGTTTATAATGTGCCAAATAATTTAAATAAATGTTATTATGTGATGAATTTGTTCCTAAAAATAGATATGTGAAATTCACATTTTTTTTTAATATGAGCTGTGTACAGGACCAAAATCTCTAGTTTACTATGAATGGGCCTTTATAGAACTTAATTTAAAATAAAAATACATTTTAAAATTCCTGAAATTTTTGAACAGTTATTCAGGTTTTCTTATTTTTTTTACACTTTCCAGTTCTTGGGGACCCAGTAAAGAGCAGTCTTCATGAATACATTTAAATGCTGAGATAGAATCAAGAAAATCTGCCTACCAGTTTCTCTATCAACCAAAACAAACACTAAGCTATTTAAACATTAGATTGATTTTTTCTGAATTGAAAGCTCTGCCTTATCTAAAATTTTATGCAAGTTAGCAAATGTGACTATCTCTAAATTTCAAGTAAATTCCATCAAGCTAAAGTTTACCTCTGCTCTAACGATAGGATTAAGTCCAGTAATATGAATGATAAACTGAGAAATGGAATGGTTATGGTAGATGCAGACTCTGTAACAAAATCCTGACTCAAAAATTTCCTAGACAATTTCTTAAAAGGGAAAGAAGGACTTTCACCACTATCTGAATAGCTGTTTGCATTTATGCTCTTCACCTAGCTAATACCTTTAGGAAATATTTTCCTAAATAAAAGTTTCTAGTCTTTAATGACTAGAAATAGCTACTATTTCTCTAATAGCTACTTTACTCTTTCTGGTGTGATTAGAAAAATGACAGGAAACTGAGGACTGATAATGCCTTAACATTATTTTAAAACCATTTTTAAAATAATAATTAAAATTATATGAAGAGATAACAATTTCATTTTAAACCTCCCTCAAGTCACTTTTGATCCATATATATGTAAAAAAAAAAAAAGTTATCTAAGATTATATATCTTTTCTGAGTATAAAAGTTCAAAACTACTTTTTTGTATTTAATAATAATTGCTAGTAAATACTAGTGGCAACCTTCAGATTCAACCAACCTTATATCAAAAATATTCAGGAAAAAAGGGGGATAGTTGTGTCTGTACTGAACATGCACAAACTTTTTTTCCATCTTATCCTTATTCCCTAAATGATGTAGTATGATAACTGTTTACATAGAATTTATGCTGATTAGGGATTACAGGTAAATTAGAGATGATTAGTATACAGGAAGATGCACATAGGTCACATGAAAATGCTCCTCCAGTTTATGTCATGAACTTGAGCTCCCATATATTGGTGCCCTTCGTGGATCCTGGAACGAATCCCCCGTGGATACCATTTGTCCTATTTCAATCTTACAACCACCCTACAAAGTAAGCCCACTGTAGAGCTGAGGAAAGTGCAAATGAGCTTAAGTTACTGGTTTGAGGTCATATTACCAGTAAATTAGGCCTGGTCTGAGTCAATTCAGCCCTTTCTGAGGCTAGAACGTAAGTATTGGGTGGCCTACAACACAGGTAACGGGTCTGGGCATTCCAAGGGCAAAAATACATTGAGGAAACAGCCCCTCGTATCAAGATGTAAGAAGTGCTATGACTATTACACAAAGTTCAAGCTCTTTTTTAAATACGTTTTTTTCTTTTGCCTTCTTTTTCTTCAGTTGCTGGAAATCTTTCTGCTGCATTTTCTGTGATGGTAGCTGGCTTCTTTGAAATACACAGAAAACACTTCCCTTCAGTGGAGCAGCTTCTTTTAGGCAAAGTTCTCACTGTTTCTTCCATGCCCTGTTTCTACCTGGTCCTTCAGTACATTTTCCTTGGAGTAGCTGAAACTCTGGTAAACCCAGCCTGTGAGTAACTATTTTTTTAACTAATGTTAGAACATATGAAGAGCGTTCTGTAGACAGAACACATCAACTCAACAGGAACAATTAAAGCAGTAGGTGATCTAGTCACCCTGGAGATTTCCCACAATGATTCAAGCAGGCCTCTTTATCACTCTCATTTTTAAAAATGTTTCATTTCTCTTCATTTCGCTAACACATACAGAGCAATTATTAACTCTGCCTGGATATAAACAGAATAAAAGATTCACTTACCTGGTTAAAGGCAATAACCATTTGATCAGTAACATGACAGAAAGGAAAAAAACTCCGCTAAACCCAAAAGACAACTCCGACAAGTTCAGACGAAATCTCTTCTCTTCTCTTTTCTTTCCTCTTGCTGTGTCCCTCTCTCTCACTCGAAGATAAACTAACATATATATTCCTCCAAAAAGAGGAGACATTTAATGTACTCTGAGAGTGTATAAACATGCAAATGAAATCAAAATTTGCACCAATTTTCCAGATAACTCAATGTCTTTAAATTAAATTATGCTATATTAAATGTAATCACACATGCTTCATAAGACATGTTCAAACTAAGTTTATTAAATATCAAGGGTTTCTAAATTGTCCCAGTAGTAATTAAACTAGCCACTTAAAGCGTATCATAATATTTCAGTAACTTCCTGCAATATGGTAGTGTGTGTACATACCTATATTAATCAGTGCAATCTCTCATACATTATGTTTCTACCCTCCTTTTATTTTCCTATAGTGGAAACACTGTCTGTAACTCAAGCCCCTATTATACTATGCTGACAATATTTATGACTTCCTACCTTCAACCTGTCCATTCTATCAATCTTCCCACAACCTCTAGAGTGATTATCCTAAATGATATTTAACTTTTATCTAAATTCTTCAATGATCCCATTTAACCTTTATGTAAATGGGCTTGATGCCTGTGGTCAGTGGTTAGGGCACCGGCCACATATACCAGGGCTGATGGATTCAAACCTGGCCTGGGCCTGCTAAAAACAACAATAACTACAAAAAAAAAAAAAAAAAAAAAAGCTGGGCATTGTGGCAGGTGCCTTTAGTCTCAGCTACTTGGGAGGCTGAGGCAAGAGAATTGCTTAAGCCCAAGAGATGGAAGTACAGTGAACTGTGATACCACAGCACTCTGCTAAGGGTGACATAGTGAGACTTTATCAAAAAAAAAAAAAAAAAAAAAAAAAAATTCTTCAATGATCCCATTATTTTCAAAGTTATTTCCAGGTTCCTTCCTCATATACATTTAATAAGTATGCATTTATACATACACATTTATACACATAAATCATACCAAAGCTAAATTAAAATCAAAAATAAATTCATTAGAAAATCAAAAATAAAATTATTAGGGTAGAGACATATATATGTATGTCAGACTTCTCTTATTATAATTTCAAATCATTTCATCCTACATATTTTGCACAAATAAGTTATCATATGAGATTCCATAATGGGGACACCACTGTTTAACAATGTAGGGAATACCAAAGAAGAGTAAATGAATGTCACCATGCAAACGTTTGTGATCTTCCCTGGTGTTGTTTTCGAAAACTCTTAGAAGTAGTTCAGCCAAATTTTCTGGGATAGATGTGAGGTAATGAATGAATACAGGGAGAAAATTCCTGGCCACCTTACCAATAGTGGTTCAACAAACAGAAGCTGGAGAGGTACTTAAAGTAATGACTGTTAAGAAGGCAGATCATGTAATATAAATTACTTAGTCCACCTCTTTCTGATTTGCTGACTGGGAAACTGAGGTCTAATTCAGTCAATTGACTCATTTGCTGTAGGAGTCATTGGCAAAGGACTGGAAGACCTTAGTTTGATTTCTAGCTCTCCACTTACTATCTACATGAACTTGAGAACTTATTGAACCTTCCAACCTTTACCTTTCTGATATTTAAAATGGAAATAATTATTATTCTTTCTTATGCCACAGAATTAAGGCAATAAGTGTGATTCACTACATAAACAAAAGCAAAAACAAATTACCATATGATCATCTCAATAAATGCAGAAAAAGCATTTGACAAAATTCAACGTCTTTTCATAATAAAAACCCTCAACAAATTAGGCACAGAAGAAGCATATCTTAAGATTATAAAAGTATGAAAACCCACAGCCAACAGCATACTGAATTCAGAATTATTACTATTTTTTTTTTTTTTTTTTTTTTTTTTTTTTTTGTAGAGACAGAGTCTCACTTTATCGCCCTCAGTAAAGTGCCAGGGCATCACACAGCTCACAGCAACCTCCAATTCCTGGGCTTAGGCAATTCTCTTGCCTCAGCCTCCTGAGTAGCTGGGACTACAGGCGCCTACTACAATGCCTGGCTATTTTTTTGTTGCAGTTTGGCCAGGCCTGGGTTTGAACCTGCCACCCTTGGTATATGGGGCCGGTGCCCTACCCACTGAGCCACAGGCACCATCCAAATTCAGAAATGTTTAAAGCATTCTACTAAGAACTAGAATAAGATAAGGATGTCTATTGCCACCACTTCAGCTCAACATCGTGCTGAAATGTCTTAGCCAGAACACCAGAACAGCCAGGCAAGAAAAGAAATAAAGTATGTCCAACCTGGGAAGAAGAGGGCAAGCTATCACTTTTTGCTGATGATATTATCTTTTATCTAGAAAATCTCAAAGACTCCACCAGGAGACTGCTGTAATAAATAAATTAAGCCAAAGATTAGGTTACAAAATCTATGTACACAAATCAGTAGCATTTCTATACACTAATAACCGTCAAGCTGAGAGTCAAATTGAGGATTCCATATCATTCACAGTAGCTACAAAGAAAGTAAAATATCTATAAATATACTGAATACACTTAACCAAGGTGAAAGATGTCTACAAAGAAAACTACAAAGCACTGAAGAAAGAAATTACAGACAACACAAAATAGATGAAAGACATACCATGCTCACAGATCTCTAGAATGTTAGTGTTAACATGTCCATACTGCCCAAAGTGATTTACATATTCAGTGAAATCCCCATCAAAATACCAAAGTTATACGTCACAGAACTAGAAAAAAATAAGTCTATGCTTCATTTGAAACCAGGAAAGAGCCTGAATAGCAATAACCAAAGGAAAAAGAACAAATATGGAGGCATCATCACATTACCAGACTTCAAATTATACTAGATGGCTATCATAACCAAAATAGCATAGTGTTGCCACAAAAATAGAGACATAGACCTATGGAACAGAACAGAGAATCCATATATAAAACCATCTACATACAGCCGACTTATCTTTGACAAAGCAGGTAACAATATACATTGGGGAAAAGAAACCCTATTCTATAAATGGTGCTAGGAAACTTGGATAGCTACCTGTAGAAGAATGAAACAGGATTGATATCTTTCCCCATCCACATATATTAATTTAAGATGGATAAAGATTTAAAGGTAAGGGATGTTACTGTAAGAATTCTGGAAGAATATGTTGGAAAAACTCGTCTAGATATCAGCCTAGGTGAAGATATCATAACTAAGACCCCAAAGGCAAATACAGTTACAACAAAAATAAATAAATAGGACTTGATTAATTTAAAAAGCATCTGTACACCTAAAGAAGTAATCAATAGAGCAAACAGACAACATATAGAATGGGAGAAATTTTTCACATACTGTACATCTGATAAAGGCTACTAAAAAGAATCTACAAAGAATTCATGCAAATAAGCAAGAAAAAAAAAAAAAAACCAGTAAAAAAGACAGAAGACATGAATAGAAACTTTTCTTTTTTTTTTGCAATTTTTGGCCAGAGCTGGGTTTGAACCCGCCACCTCCGGCATATGGGGCCGGCGCCTTACTCATTTGAGCCACAGGTACCACCCCATGAATAGAAACTTTTCAAAAGAAGATAGACAAATGAAAAATGAACATATGAAAAAAATGCTCAGCATCACTAATTTGTAGGGAAATGCAAATTAAAATCATGAGATATCATCTTACTCCAGTTAGAATGGCTTTTATTAAAACATCCAAAAACAATAGATACTGGTGTGGATGCAGAGACAAAGAAATACTTATACACTGTTGGTAGGACTGCAAATTAGGACAACCTCTATGGAAAATAGTGGAGATTCCTCAAAGAACTAGAAGTAGACCTACCATTTGATCCAGCAATCCCACTACCCAAAGGTAAAGAAATAGTTTTATCAAAGGACACCTGAACTTGAATGTTTACCACAGCACAATCTACAATTGCAAAAATAAGGAAGCAACCCATCAATTCATGAGAGGATTAACGAAATGTGGTATATGTATGCTATGGAATACTATACAGCTAGGAAGAAGGATGGTTAAGACTTTTGTAACAATTTGAATGAAACTGGAGACCATTATCCTAAGTTAAGTATTTAAATAATGGAAAATAAACACTACCTGCACTTCTATTAAATTGGAGCTAACCGATGAGCACATATGTGCACAAAGGGAAGTAAAATTCAACAGAAATCAAGCAGGGGTGAGGGTAGAGGAGAGAATGGGTGTAAGCCTACCTAATGGGTATAATAAACACTGTCTGGGTAATAATCATTCTTATAATCCTGACTCAAGCACAAAAAAAAATGATACATGTTACCAAAACCATTTATACTCCTATCATACTATGAAATAATAATAAATGAATAATGGGAATGAGAGACTACTCCTTGAAAATCAAATGACCGAAAATGTGAATGTTTTGAACTGTAAAATCAAGTGTTATTCTTCTTTAACTCAGTATAGAACAGTGGTTAAGATCTGTGGTTATAATCACAGGTATCGTAGCTCAAACCCAGTTCTTCCCCTGACTAGCAATGTGACCTCTCATCATCTCTAAAATGGAGAAGAATTGTTCAAATGACTAAGTGAAATTGTTTATGAGAAACAAAAGGGAAAGTGCCTGATACACAGACAGCACTCAGTAGTTAGCAGTTATAATGCGTGTTGTTGTTGTTGTTTTATCTTCTTTCTCATGAATTTACAATGCCTGTCTCAGAACTCAAGCACAGGTGTCCTAGCTCTTTCTACAACAAACAACTCAAACAGACAGGAAGTATGTACAAAATGCTCTTTCACATGAGTCACCCTATATTCTCTCTCCTCCTACAATTCATTTCCAATCCAATAGCAAGTCTGAGTCTTCACTCTGGAATAACCTAAATCAGTCCACGTCTCCCCATATCCTCTGTCATCTTCCTGGTCTACACCATCATCATTGCCAGCCCCAGTTTTACCAAAGACTCCAGCCTTGTCTCTCTGCTTCCTCTCCTGCCTCATGAGTCCATTCTCTTCAAAACAGTTATCATGTTCTTTCCAAAACATAAGTCCTATTATTCCCCTTCTTAAAATTCCCCAGTAGGGGTTTATAATATAAGGTATTTACCATGGTTAATAAGACTGCACATGATTTGGCCTCTGCACACTGTTCTCTTCTGCCCCTTGGCCACTTCACTGGTTATTTTTCTGCTTCTAAACAGCCAACCTTATTTCTATCCCAGGGATTATGCACTTGCTCATCTCTTTATCTGAAATTCTTCTCCTCTATTTTTTGAACGACTGTTTTTTTTCTCATTATTGAGTTTTTTCAACGGTCATCTCTTTATAGAGGCTATCCTAATCATTCCATCATAGGATCATTTCATTATCCTGTTCTTTTTTAAACAAATCACTTGTCAGAATCTGAAATTACCTTATTTATATTTGTGTGTGAATTGCCTGCCTTTCACCTCTCTCCCTGAAGTTAGGATTTTGTCTTCCTTATTTAACCCTAGATTTCCACCTCCTTTCTGTACAGAGTAAATGATTTTAAGTATATTTTGATTGAATAAGTGAATGAATGAAATCAATGGCCATTTCTATATAATGCAATAAAAATATATTATCCAAATTATTGACAGTGTCCTACATTGATGGATTAACCAAGGAACCACAGTTGATCACTTTGCAAATATCAGTGGACATTTTCTACCCTAATAAACCATATTGCTTATTAGGAGATAAGCTAGGGGGAAAAATTGGAAAAGTTTTAAAACTATGATTTTATTGTAACAGGGTATACATCAGCCATCTCATAATTTGTTTCTTTATTCAAAAATACTGTATGAGTGTCTACAACAACACTTCTCTGGGAGCTTTAGATATATCAGGTAAAAAAATATGTTTCTATCATTGTAACACTTATAATACACTTTTGGTTGAGTAGTAGACAGTAAGTTGAGAAAATAGCGGGTGGTATTCAAAGGCCAGACAAAATTAGAATTATGGAGTAGTTGAACTTAACATTCAGAACATGGATTGGCAAATTTTTTTGTAAGGTGTCAGATAGCAAATAGGCTTTGCAGGCCAATCTCTGCTACTATTACTCATTGTGGTGCACAAAGAGTCAAAGAACATAGAATGAATTGGTGTGGTTGTGTTCCAATAAAACTTTATGAAAACAGGTGGCAGGCAAGATGTTACCTGGTCATAGTTGGTGGCCCACCCCTCATTTGGCGTACAAGGTACAGAAACAACCATGGGCATGAGAGGAGTGCAGAGAACAAGGATAGTTGAGGTCAAGGAACTGGGCAAGCAAGATTTGGAAAGATGGAAGGTTAGAGGATGCTCTGTGTGTTGTTGAAGTTGCCAGGAATTAAGATGTAAGGCAGGAGTAGGGTTGGAGATCATAACAATGAAAGAGGAGCTGCCAATTTTGAGATGTAGATGTTGGCAGGTGACAGTACAAAAGAGAAGTCATAGATGATGGATAACACGAGATTCAAAGCTATAGGTATATTCAAAGCAAAGTTTTAGGTATAAGGGAGGAAAAATGGTCTAAAAGTGGAAGAGGATAAAGTTCCATTTGGGGAGACTATGATTGTTCTTTTCCACATGTGCAAAATAACTTCTCACTGAACACAATAAACACATTTTCACTGTTTAAGAGCAACCGGAATTTAAAAAAAAAAAAAATTGCCAGCAATGAGTCCCCAGTACCAGGTGCCTTAGGAAGGTGATAATGGCCCTATAGTTTGTAGATTCCACACAAGCTGTGATGTAGCATCTTTGAAAATGCTAAGCAGCTATTACCTGGAGGCACATTTTTAGCTCTCGTTGGCACAAAGACCAGCTTCCACATACACATTAAGTATTTTTTATTATGTCTTCGTGGTAAAATGGGAAGAATTTTAGAATAGTGACAAATATTTTGATGATATTGATACCACATAATGGGCTAAAGTATCTTGGAACCTAAAAAAATCATGTTGATGATCACTAAAGTTGAAAAAGATCAGGATACCAGTAGATGCCTGAAAAAAGAGATTCTAGGACTTGAAAAGCTAAGTCCTATAAAAGGGAACTGGAGGCTTTCAAAAACCACTAAAATGACACCAAAGAGAGATTAACCAGCAGGCAGAGCGCTGGCAAAGTACATTCATGAATTATATACCACACTAGAAGTTCTAGCAATAGAAAAACATATGATTAATAATTAACTAGCAGAGTAATAATGGGCTTGAACATTCTGCTTTTTCTTAGTGAAAGAAACAGGCCTACTTATTCTCTCTGCCTATTGTTTGTCTCCTCGTATTTATACGAAGGAAAGTTTATAAGCCAAATCTTTTTGTCATTGTTGTTAATTGACTGATTTAAGACAGGGTCTTACTCTGTTGCTCAGGCTGGAGTATGGTGGTGTGATCATAGCTCACTGAAGCCTCAAACTCTTGGGCTGAAAGGATCCTTCTGCCTCAGCCTCCCAACTGGCTGGGACTACAGGTGTGCACCACCATACCCAGCTAAGTTTTTATGTTTTTTTGTAGAGACAAGGTTTCACTATATTTTCCAGGCTGGTCTTTCCCCCTTGGCCTCCCAGAGTGCTGAGATTACAGGCATGAGCTACCATGCTGGGCCCAACATCGTTTTCATAACTGGGGATCAAATCTTATCAAAGCCTTGTCAAGGTTACTCTCACTGCATAACGATTTTTCCACTGTATGCACGTAATAGAGTGTATTTTTGTAATCTTATTCTCATTTGGACCTTCCTGGAACAACTCAAAGACTTGGCCCTTGAACTCCCTCTGATGCTTGGTGCCTTGCCACAAATATTTTACTTATCAACATGATTACCTTCATCTCCAACCAGTATTCAACGCCTATTCAATGCTGCCTTTGTAACGTATATATTTGTGCTCTCTGCCCTTCAACAGTTGAAAGTCCAGGAAAGACAAAACACCTCGTCCCATCTCCCTGCTCTAGCACTGCTCAGTACATTTCCTGGAGCACAAACAAGGACTTTTAAAGTGTTTATTGAACGAATAAATAAAAATATGGGGAAGATACACAGAAAGTAAAACAGAAGTATTAAATCAATGCAGGAAGGAACATTAACACATATACATTACATGTTAGTAAGTTCATGTGAAAGTGCTCAGCAAATGCAGTGCTTTTACTGGGGTAAAGTACAAGAAAGCCAGGAATGAAACAGTCCCAGGAGGGAAAGGAGGAGATGGTAAGATCACTTTCTTCTTACAGAGAAGGAAACTAAAAATTTAGTGTTTACTATATGGTTACATGCCACACAAAGACATTTCCCTCAATGGAGGATCACACCGTATGACAGCGCTCTCACAAGATTTTCATGCCGTGCTGTTACTGCACCTTTTTGATATTTAGCTATGTTCAGATACACAAATACTTACCCCTGCATTGCAGTTGTCTGCAGTATTCAGTAGAGTAACATGCTTACAGATTTGTAATCTAGGAGCAAAAGGCTCTACAATACAGCCCAGCTATGTAGTAGCTAAACCGTCTAAATCTTAGACGGTTTAGCGAAAGTACACTATATGATGTGCATACAACAGCAAAATCCTCTCAAGATGCATTTCTCATGACTTATCCATGTTGTTAAATGACACTGTAACTGTACATCTGTACTGCGTTATCACGCTCCTTTATAAAATGAGCTTTTGTATGTATTTATGATCTTATTGTAGAAAGATTTTGAAAAGCATTAGAAAGTTGAAAATTATAAACGCAATGATATAACCACCCAAAGCTAAGATTGTTAATGTCATTCAATGCATTTCCTTACAATTTTTTGCCACACATATACAATACAGAGATTAGTATAATAAACTCCTGTGGATCCAGCTTCCAGCTTCCCCAGTTGTCAACTCAAGGTCAATTTTGTTTTATCTCTACCCTCGTCTACGTACCTTCTTCCTCCCTGCTATATAATTTTGAAGCAAATCCAAGATATCATAAAAAATATCAAATATTTTAACACGTATCTCTAAGATCGCCATGTATATTTTAATATAGTTATGTTAACATGCCCACAAAATCACATACACCTATTTTTACCTATTTCAGATTTCAAAAAAAATTATTAATTGAAATTAAAAAAAGTTTTCCTTATGGCTTTTGCCACTATCATTCTAATACCCCAACATTCATTTGGGAAGAAAAGATTGTAGACCCAGTGCTTCAGCTCTTGTCTCTCTCTTTAGCTGTCCTCTCTGGACAGGGAATAATATATATAAAGAGCTTTGTATGATGCCTTGCGCAAGTGGAGCTCTTTAATATGGTAAGATTAATAGTGTTAAAAATAACTAACCTCTATGCAAGACCTAAAAGTCAGCACTGCAGTAAGCACTTTACATATATTATAGCAGGTAAGTGTCCCAGAACCTCTGCAAGGGAGCAGTAATATTGTCCCCATTTCATAAACAAGGACATTGAGGCTTTGAAAGTGTAACTTACCTAAAAGCACAGAGATAGGAAAGGGAAGGGCTAACGTGGGATTTTAGCATAATCTTGTCTAATTCCAGAGCCCAAGCTATTAACTTTTATGAAAATTTGTATAATAAATCTAAGTTTTCCATAACAAACCTAACGTTTTACACAGAAGCACAGAATTGATAGATTTGCATGATATGATCTAGTACAGGCCTCACCTCAATTCAAAATTCATCAGAAATGTTCAAATTAAAGTGAAATTTAGCTGAATATATTAGGACACTCAACCACCAAGTAATCAAATTTTCCTTGTATCTGCATCAGGGTGTATTTCGCCATATTTTATGTCTTGAAAGCATCTGTAAATTGTATCCTAATGTATCTTACAATACTAAAGTTAACAAAGTCCAATCCAAATTTTGACCGTGTCAGTAAATTTTCTTTGATATATGATCAACATTAATTTGAATAGTATCTATGAAAGTTTTTTAGGGAAAATGTGTAAATTCTGACCTTCTCTTTTTCTCTCAGTTTCTATAGTATCATACAGATTTGTTCCAAGCACCATCCGAGGAACTTTTGTGAACTTCTTGACATTGTTCAATGGATTGGGGTGTTTCACAGGGGCCCTGCTGGTGGAGCTGGTATATCTCACCTCAGAAGGTAAAAATAGGTTTATGGTATGTTTATCCACCTTGATTTGATGACTAGGGAACTGGGAGACCAAACTTTAAGAGAGGGGCTTTTCCAGTGTATTGCAGTTTTTGGCTGGGCTGGGTTTGAACCCGCTACCTCCAGTACATGGGTCCAGTGCCCTACTCCTTTGAGCCACAGGTGCCACCAGTAGTCTTTTTTTTAATTGATCCATTTTTGCAATTAAGATAAAGTAAGATAGGAAATAGACTCTTGCTGTATTTATTAATTTCTAGAAATAGATTTCTTCTTTTGACAGGAGGTAATTACAGAATGCCATGTCTCATAAGATTCTGTCTACTGTCTTTCTTCAGAGTATTTGAGAGCAAACTGGTCATTATATTCTTATCAGGTCTTCCAGGGAAGCCATAGGTAGCAATGCCTCATAGGTGGCGTAGACAGTACTCAGAAAAGGTAAGACCTGTGTAAATACAGGAGGGTAGGGTACCTGGAGGATCTTTCCCCTTCGTGAATCTCATCTATGCAACCAAAGAAAAATTATGAGTTTAAGAACAAAATAACTTGAAAATTTTTCCCGGTGGAGCTTTTGGTCAGAAGGAAAAAAATCTGAAAAATTCAGATGCAAATATTAAAGTATTAACTCTTTAATGTGTTAAAGAGTTTAAAGTGTTGGTGAAAAAATCAGACTAGATAACAATAATGATTAGCTGTCCCAGTGAAATGTCTCTGGCTATATTTTAAATCCACAGATTTTTTTTCCATTGTTTATTCTAAATTGTCTATATACCTTGAATTTTATTTTAATTTCCTTTTGCTGATTTTACAGAAAATATCACAAACTTCCCTTCTTATTTTTCTCTATTGTCAATAACACTTATAGTTGTACATTTAAGATAATGTAAAGAAAGTGTTGGTTTATGTTCCCTTCTAACAAACTTAATTTATCTACTTTTCAACTATGAAAAAAAATAACTTCTACAAATGAGAAACTCCTCTTAACACTAAATTTCCATTCAAAAAATATTTATGAAGGGCCCATTCTGTTACAGGCATCATATTATGCATTGGGGAAACCATAGTAAACAAAATAAACACTTCCAAGATATCATTAAATTTCCAGGGGTGCAGGGAAGCCATCACAGTAAAAGCAAAAAACACATTGACAGGTAGTAGAGCTCTAGGTAGCACACCTAACAATTTTTGATTGAAGATAGACAAGATCAAACCCTTTTCTTTTTGTAATTATCTGAGTTAAAGCATTTGTTGAATATTTACTGTACACCAGGCTCAGTACTACATGGAATTGTGTAATTAATATATGGGTCCAGTTGCTCAAAGAACTTAAATCCAACTGCCATAATCAACTGGAGTGCAGCAAGTTGCTGACTCCCCCAATGATCAGATTCTTTGTACATCAACAAGAAAGAAAGAACTGGCATTAAGCTTTTATAAGATAATCTGGGAAAGTCTTACCTACATCTGTCCCTAAAACATTCTACCATCAAATCACATCAGATATATCCATGAAGTTAAATATTACTACCAATTTATCTTTTATATAAATCTAAAATTGTTATATGCATGCGTAAGCAACTTACCCAGAGTTAGGCAAAACTTCCTAGGTTAAGTTCTCCCCAAGACTGACCCCACTTAGACACTAGCCACAAGTGTGGCAATTCCCACTTCTGACAAGCTGGCTGTAGGTTTGGGGGTCCCCAAAGACTCTCTCAGGTTTGATAATTTGGTAGAATGACTCCAGAATTCAAAAAGATACAATACATGTTATGATTACAGCTTTATTATGGCAAAAAGAATACGAATAAGATTGACCTGAAGGGGAACACACACAGAGCAAGGTCTAGGAAGGTTCCAAAGGTGAATGTTCTTCATCCTTGGGGAAGAAGGATATATGGTAATATAAAGAATACTGTCAACCAGGAAAGCTTACCTGAGCTCCAGTGTTCAAAGTTTTTACTGAGGCTTTATTACATAGGCACTATTGATTCAACCATTCAGCATGTGGTTGAGCTAAATCTCCAGCCTACCTTACCTCCCAGAGGTTGGGCTGAATACTATGTATCTATGGCTCAAAGCCCCAACACTCTAAATCACAAGGTTGGTGGTCCTGGCCACCCCCCAGTCTGAGTCATCTCATTAACATAAACTGTTCAGAAGGGTCCCACCATAAATAGCAAAGACAATTCAATCACTCACTAAATTTAAAAGATTCAGAATTTACCCCTAGGAATCAGGCCAGGCAATTTTATTTTCTTTCTTTTTTTTTTTTACACCCAATTATTCTTGCAAAAATATTTCACTGAAAACCCTAAATTTCAATGATAGTCTGCATAGTAAAGTAAGAGCTTTTAGATGCATTATCACATTTATTACAGTGATGTTGTAAAAGTGGTAATATTGTTATCATTATTTTTTAAATGTAACAATGAACACTAAAAATAAAGTGTTTCAGTTATAACTTGTATCTGATAAAACTCTAGCCCTCTTAGCATTCTAGAAATGAATTCTAACATTGATTATGATATATCAAGCAACTACTATATCAGGAGTCCTCAAATGTAAGACTTTTAATGACATTAGATATTTATTACTGTTGCAATATAACCTCTTGGATGAAGGTCTGCATATAAGATAGTATTGATAGTATTCAAGATATAGTACAAAGATGGAGAAACAAAAGTGTCCATGCCAGAAAGCTTCCCAAGGACACATAGTTAGGCTGTCTTAGCAAGGTAGGATGTGGGGTGGGGCACTTTTCTAAACTTGTGCTCAAGGGAATCCCATTTAAATTACCACTAATTAATTTAGGTTACTTTTAAGTGTTTGTTTTTTTTCTGCTTGTAAGAATATTTTGTAACATTAAATTATATCCCAGTAAATTAGAATCTTACAGGTCAATGTTGCCTTAGAGATCATCTAGCCCAACACTGTACCACAAAATAGATGTACTGGCATAATCCAGTGTGCCTGTCTGTTGACAACTATGTTCTACAGAATAAGTCTAATTTTCTATTCACATAGTAACTTCTCAAACATTTAATAAATGCTCAGAGAAGGAATGTAGTATAGTAGTTCAGAGAATAGTTTCTGGAGTCAAGCCACCTGGATTTTAATCCAGATAATCTAGTTGTGTGCTCAATTTCTATGTCAGTCATTGATAATAAATAATTTGCCATGTTGTTCGGAGGATCAAGTAATCAAAACACACAGTAAGAACTCAACAAAATAGCAACATGATCCCCTTGCATGTTATAGACAAACCACCCCAATTCTTTCATATTGCATTATTCCCTGATTTCTCACTATCAAGACCCCTCCATCAATTCAATGAACAGCAGCTTGTCAGTATTTTTCTTAAAATACGATTTCCTAAATTGACTCTAATACAACCAGGATATGTAGGTTACTTTTATCAACCTGGATTCTCTCTCTTTTTTCCCTCCTTTTAATGCCAGTAGGGATTGTGTTGACCTTTTCAGGAGTTGTATCATGTTTATGATCAGTTAAAACTTGATGATTTTTCTAACTTTCAGCAGTTGCTCTCTGTTCATTTCCA
Source organism: Loris lydekkerianus (assembly GCA_963574355.1). Lineage (NCBI taxonomy): Eukaryota > Metazoa > Chordata > Mammalia > Primates > Lorisidae > Loris > Loris lydekkerianus. The sequence goes on from CAUYPK010168915.1 coordinate 51,886, forward strand.
CTCATCTCATTTTTTTCTAATTAAACGCAGGAATTATCTTTACCTTAGTAAATCTCACCTGTCATCCTAAAAAACAGACATTTGTGAAACTTGACTCTGTGTCATCCATTGAAATTTTTACTTCTTTACTAGTTTTGTGTCAACAGGAAATTGGGCAGCAAGTTCCTACACTTCTTTCAGGTAATTGATAAAACTCTTGAATTGGACCAGAAACAGAGCCTTATGGAAAATCTCTAGACTTTAGTGCAAGTTAATGACGATTCATAATCCCACCCTTTTTAATGTAATCACCTCCCAGTGCATCTAAGCACCATCATTCAGCCCAGATGCTTGTCATTCCCTAAAGGACATCACAGGAGATTTTTATGGTATGTTTTCTGGGAATAGGGTAAGTCTGTGTTTGTAACAGTCCCTGTAGCCATCAGACTAGCATTTTCCAACAAAGGAAAGGAAGTTCCATGAAGAGATTTGTTTCTAGGGATCCCATACTGGCTAACAGTGACAAATTAGGGGTTCTAAAAAAGAGTGAGCATAAGCATGCATTTGGTTTGGTCAGCATCTCTGTAAGACTGTTTCCTCTTAATTAAAAAAGATATGATGCATTTCACTGTCCTCAGAGGTGTTGAGAGGATAAAATTAAATAAGAGGATAAAAATAAATAAATAATAATTAAATTTGGCATTAAAAATCTCAATGCCAAAGATTATTTTTGAACACAAAATTAAGTCATACAGGATAATGACTTGTTTGGCTAAAAACAAGATTAGTCTATTCACTCAATCAACTAGACTAGGTTGTTTTTTTTGTTTGTTTTTTTTTTTTTACAGAATCAAACATAATGAAACCTACACTGTAACTGTATACTTAGGCACCCCCACATCTTTCAGGATTCGTGTCAGCTGAGCATGTGTGAGTGTGTGAGAGTGCGAGTGCACGGTTGGAAAAGAAGATCAGCTATCACAGCCTCCCAGTCTCCAAGCTGCATTAGTCATTTTTAGCACCGTGATGGAGAATGGTGTGAATGCGGTAAATTCAAAAGATTTCTCAAAACTTGACTGTGCAGACAGATAACTGTTAGAGTGACATTTTCAGTACAAGTGAGAAAACTGATCCTTCTGGGATCTCTAACTCTGAACGCTTTAAAGGAGAAGTACAAGACTAAACCCATCCTCCTACACTAATCATTTCAGGAATAGTTTATCTAAAAGTAGCAATGCTAATATAAGGGAGTGAAGAAGTCAGTCACACTGCTTATTTCAACTATATCCCATTAGCAACAAGATCAGTTTTCTTACACTCATGAGTTCGAACTTACCTTTGGACAAAAATAACAAAATCTCCGTGAGAAATGACAACTTAGTTATGGCCGTGCAGGTGATTGAAAGATCCAAAGCAAAATGTCTGAGAGGAAAAGGATAATTGGGCAGAATCAAGAGGTCGAACTGTACATCTTCTTGTCCCTATTAGTCCCTCCTCCTCAGAATTCAGGAAAGGAGCAAAGAATTGTGCTGTTTAATTCCCACCAAGGTCATTTTAAATTAAAAAATGAGATCTTCTAAAGTTTTCATTTAAATACCTATGAGTATTGGGGCTGCTGACAGCCATGTCAGCATGAATCACTGAGTCGCTCTTGAAACAGAAATTTGCAGTTGCAGTAAACTTGAAAGAAGAAAATATTTATGCATCTGGGTAAATATTAAAACTGGATTGCATGAGCCCATGCCTATTTTCTAAGAGAGATATTTCTTCAAGTTCAGATCCAACTTCATATGGATTTTCAGATTATAGATTTTGGGACCCAGAGGGGGTAAGTAGTAGTCTACTACCATAATCCACTTTAGTTAAACCTACGTTCTATTTATTTATCCAGTATTTTGTGCCGTTGTTCCTGTGGCTAGCTCAGCAGGGCCCCCCAGTAGAACCACATGCAAACCCTGCTGTGGTCCTCAGCCAGAATCAGATGCAAAGTCTTCTCGGGTGACAGTGTTACGTATCCCAGGCACAGTTTACTTCGTAGCCACAACCATCCATGCCACAGAAACCCTGGAGCTGTGCAGAGGTGTTTGGGTTCATAACAGTATTGGGGCAAAACCAAAATTACCCTCTAGGCTATGAAAGGCTTTGGGTCCAAAAGAGGTAGAAAGGGCAGACATTTGAGTCAGGCAAACCTGAATCCAAATGTAGCTCAGCCCTTAATAAGCTATAAGATCCTGAGCTCATTACTTAGCTTTTCTGAATCTCAATTCCTCCTTCTCTAAAATGGGGTCTGTTTCTCCTCTTCACGGGTAAATTACCTTCCAAGATTTTTATAAGGAGTAAAGGAAATAGGCATCATCACAAATGTAGGTGCACAAAATAATTGTTATTATGAGTTGAATGGGATCTTAACATCTCCTCAGTGGGCTAGTCGTATGACGGGTAGGATGTTCTTGTATGGCACTTTCATACTTCTTCAGAAAAAAACAAAAAAAAATGTATTCTGTATTTGCAGAGCTCAACCTCAATTCCAGGTCCAGATTGAGTCAGACATTTACCTGACTCAAATGTCTGCCCTTTCTACCTCTTTTGGACCAAAAGCCTTTCATAGCCTAGAGGGTAATTTTGGTTTTGCCCCAATACTGTTACAGTTAGGATGAGATGAAACAAAGCAGTGCTCTGAGAGTCTTCTTGTCCTCATAGTCACTGGTAACTTTAATAGAAGCTATCTCAGTGATGAGATGAAAACTGGATTGGAGTAGGGCGAAGAATACCTAGTGAGTGAAGACATAAAAGCATCGTGTTTATCTACTCTTTTAAAAACTTGGGACTGAAAAAGATGTAAGAGATAGAGGGATGGGCTGAAAGGGGGTATGGTTGGAGTTGCTAAATTTAACAAATAAAAATACAGGATTCCCAGTGAAACATGAATTTCTGATAAACAACAAATAATTTTTTGCTATTTAAGTACTCGTGTGTCCCACACGATGCTGGGGACATAAAATGCTTACACACGCTTGTCCTGAAAAAATAATCCTTTGTTGTTCTGAAATCCAAATTTAACTGGGAACCCTACATGTGGGGGGTTGTTTGTTTGGGGGCAGTTAGCTCTCAGAGCTAGATATGTGGATATATGTAATCTTTCTTTATTTTTGAGAGACTTTTTAGAGTATTTCTCTGATAAGAATATCTGGTATAGATGGAGAAGTTAAAATTGCAAAAGAAAGAAAGGAGAACTGATGGAGCTGAAGTCCTGGGGAAAGCAGTGGGTGACTCAGCCAGGAAGCAACCCAGAGAAAATGACTTCTTATTGGGCGGGGGGTACTTCTTTCCTGCACTGAAACAAAAGAGAAAGGAGAGGATGAGCACAGGTGCACATGGACATGGAGTTCTCCTATTGGAGCCTCGTGTTGACACCCCATTGCCTTTAACAGGTATGCAGCCAGCCATTCGTGAGAGCAAAGTGTATCAGGATGAGAAGAGGGGGGAAGAGCAGAGATATCAGAGCTCGTTACTATGAGAGCAAGAAAAGATGATTTAGAAGGCCAGTGTTAAAACCACTGGCAGTGGTGAAGGATCCCCTGATAGTGTTTATGAAAAGTAACCCTAAAGCATGGCTTTGCTCCATGAGATTCAGAAACTCAGTGCAGAAATGAAGGTGGCTGATAGATTTAAAAATGGCCTAAACTAAAGACAAAATATAATGAACGGCACAAACACTCTTTGAATTGATTTGGGGTAAAAAGCTGTTTCTCTCCAAATATGAGAGGAAAAATGACAAAGGCTATCCCCTAAAATTCTGAAATTAGTAAATCTACATCATTAGCTAACTGGAGTTGCAAATGAAAAACAGACTGTACAAATACAAAGATACTGGGTAAAAATCAGTTCCTGTTATAACCATCAAATTATTATAATTTAATATTTTACTGTTTTAAATAATTCCACTTAGAGATTGATTTATTAATTCAGTCCACAAATACATATTGGGTTCCTACTATGTGCAAGCACTAGCTAAATACTGAGTTAATAATATCAAGGCTTATGTTTAATTAACAAGAAGAACCTTATAGAAATATTTGACACTCAAATTAATATCAGATATATTCATTTGACTAATGCTATTACAATTACAGTTCATAGCTAATGGCATTATCGGGCTATTATCACAAAGCATTACCTCTCTTCTAAAACTCATTTCCATGATAATTCATTGAAATCATCATGAGAACACACTATCTTGATGGGTTTTTACCTCCCAATGCTCTTCAGGAGAATGAACTCACCCTTCTAAGAAAGCTGGTTATACCAAATAACACCCATGCCTGCTCTCTCTGCTGTTCAGGGGAACAATGCCTATCAATTTCTGTACAGTTTTGAAAGACACTGTGTCCCTTCTTGGAAACAGCAACTGACTTCATTTTTTTAATCCACAATTCCCAAGATCTGGAAATGCAAATTAAAGTTACAATGCAGGCATTGTTATCTAGAGCAAAGGACCGAGCACGGGTGGAAGTGGGGCCCAATCTAGTTCACCCATTCATTCAACAAATAGTTACTCTGTCCCCTCTATATCACTTTAGGCAAACAGTGCAGCCTCTCTGTGCCTCTGTTTCCTTGTCTATAAATTGAGAGTAATAATAATTTGAGTTCTTATTAGATAAATATGAAAAAGTGGTAGAAAACTCAAAGTTAGAATATAGTTGTTAGGTATTATTTCCTTCAGGTATCATGAAAATTAATGTGTTTTAAAAATTAACTCAGGTAGGAGAGCTATGAATCTCAAATGAAGCATTTAAATCAGGTTACTGAAAGGAAAAAGGAAAGAAATTAACATTTATTAAGTGTCAGTTATATGCAGACCTTCCTACATGCATTTCACAAAGATATTATTTCATTAAATCTTCACAATTCTTTGGGGGTAGATATTTGTAGTCCCATCATATATAAGAGGAAAATGAGCTCTGAAAGTTATATAAGTTGTCCAAATCATATAGCAAGGGTGGATTCTCGATTCCAAAGCTCTTTTTACTGCCTGGGTTTATTTCCCGTGGCACCAAAGCACATCTACCCTGAAGAGCAACTGTTACATTTTTTTAATTGCATTCTTCTTCATTCCCAAGCAAACAGTGAAGTGAAAGGTGTGCCTAAAATAAAGCAGAGCATGAAACTCATTTCAGTTTTGTCTTAACAATTCTGTACTTTTGCTAGACTACCGCACCAGCACTACAACTAACTTTAAAAAATAACTTAAAAAACAAATCTAACATAGTCTTCTCACTGTGTACAGCTATCTTCTGAAACACTTCCAAAAGGTGCATTTTAAGATTTTCAAAGTTCCATTACATTCAAAATAAAAAAGTAGTTAGTAAAAAGGGGCAAATATTCTATCTTCTTTTAAAGAGAGAGAGCAAAAAGCAATAGCACAGAAGGCCTTGGATCCTTGAGGTGCCTGGTAAATCTGTGATTTCACTCAGAAATAAAAGTGACATATCACTGAAGTGAGTGAATCTTAGGTTCAGAATTGACTTGTTCTTGCTATTTGGGGAATTATGATTTCTAGAATAATATCTTAGGACAGTTTTATAAATAGCACATACCATCCAAGTTACAGTATCGAGACTGCTAATAACAAGCCTGCTTTCCAATACTTTAATTGCTGAAGAGTCAGTGGTAGTAGAAAACCACCCCATTCTGTCATTTTATAATTAATCAGAAATAATTTGAGGAAGTCAAATTTTTCCAGTATGTTTGATGAAGTGGTTTTAAAACATTATTATTATTATTTTGCTGTAAAAGTAATGTATGATCAAATAAGTCCAAATGAAAAAGAGTGGGAAAAAAGACTTTGAAAATATTATTATTTGGAAAATATTTCTTCCAATATTCTTCTATTTGTAGGCATATGCATGATTATGTAGTTATTAAATTTACACATGCAAGTGTATATTTTAAACAAAATTAGAGTCTTAATAAACCCCACTGAATGCTTAATCAATAATTTGTTTCAAGTCCTCATCTTTGCTTCTTCCCTTAATTAATAATGTGAGCATATGTCGTATCATTTGGAATTCAAACAAAGGCCCACTTTTGGGGGCGGAGACAAGATGGCTGACAGAAGCCAGCTTTCCACAGAGGCTCCAGTCCAGAAGGAGAGTTAAAGGACAGAAATTTAGCAAGTAACTGGGTGGATTTGAGCTGCACCAAGAGAGAAGGTTGAAGAATACACATCAACCCCACTGAGGTGAGCTGCGACCCCAAGGATACAAGCAAAAGGTACAAAATCCATCACCAAGTGGCTGGAAGTCCCCTCCCCCATGAGAACAGCTCGAAGTGCCCCACAAACAAAGGAGCAGTGTTCAAAGGTCCTCCCACTACACTCCATGGGAGAGACCCTCTAAAAACTGGACCTACCTCCCCTACTAGGGTACCACGGCATTCTCCTGCCAGGCATAAAACTGTATAAAATTGTATATATTCTCTACCTGAAACTCTGAGCTCCCAGCACTCCCCTCCACTCTCACTCTGAGGTCTGGAGGCCTGTCACCCAGGAGTCCAGATCTTGGGTGATTTCTCGAGGGATGTGGACAGGGCCTAGACTGCAGCTGGTCAGTGCTGACTCTGGGGCATGGGAGTGAGG
>CAUYPK010168916.1:0-26068 GCA_963574355.1 Loris lydekkerianus
ATACCTACCTGATGCATGGGAGGGGATTAAACATTAAATTTGCATAGAGTCCCCCTCAGCCGACTATGAAACTAATTTAGGGCTTTCACATGAAAGCTATAACCCAGTTACAACCTAAGAATAGGGGGAAGGGGGAAAGGGGAAAGGGAGAGGAGGGAGGTGGGAGGTGGGTAGAGGGAGGGGTACTGGTGGAATTACACCTGCGGGGCATCTAACAAGGGTATATGGGAAACTTAGTAAATGTGGAATATAAATGTCTTGGCACGGTAACTGGGAAAATGCCAGGAAGGCTATGTTAACTATTGTGATGAAAATGTGTCAAATGGTCTGTGAAGCTAGTGATGCCCCATGATCATATCAATGTACGCAGCTATGATTTAATAAAAATAAAATAAAATAAAATAAAATAAAAAAAGAAAAAAAAGAAAAGAAATGCAGAAAAAGCAATTAAAAAAAAATTTTTTTTTCTAGTCATAAAAGCTAACTCAATCAATGATAGCTCCAAAAATGGTTCATAGATACTTCCTCTGCCTCATCTCCAGTTTGGGATAACTTTGAGCTTTCTTCTATTTACCTTCTATTTTTTCTTAATGAGATCAAACTGTTTACACATTATGATAACTGACTTGACAACATTTTATTATCTTTTTTCCTTCCCTATCTTACTTTCTATCACATTTCCTAGGATCATTACTCAAATAAACTCCTTGCACATGAATTCTTATCTCAGGGCTTATTCTGAAAAATGTAAACTGAGATAATTATGGTATCTACCTTGTGTGGTTATTACAAGGATTAAATATGTTAACACATGGCTGAAGCTCTTTGACCAGTGACTGACATTCAACAAGCATCTACTGGTGTTGGTTATAATTATAACTCTAGACTGAAAGTTCCACAAAGGCAGAGCTTATTTTTTCTATTTTGTATACTTTTTTAAAAGCAATTTTTCATTTCTTTTCTTTTAGTAAAACAGGCTATTCACAGTTTATAATTTTTTCATAAGTTGCAAATATGTTTTTCTCTGTCCATGTTTTTCCCTGTGCTGTGTTTTTCTCCTATATTTCCCTCTTTCAAGCTTGACTGCCACAATCAGACAGACGGAAAGCACAAGGGCATTTTTTAAAAAATCTGTAGTAGAAACCTCAGCAGCACAGACAGTAACTGCTCTTGGTCTGTCAAATGGATGCACTTTTTTTTTTGCAGTTTTTGGCCAGGGCTGGGTTTGAACCTGCCACCTCCAGCATATGGGGCCAACACCCTACTCCTTTGAGCCACAGGCACTGCCCTCAAATGGATGCATTTTGATTCACTTTTGAATTTTCAGCATCTGTAACAGTGCCTAATTCATAGCAAATACTCATTAATATTTGATAATGATTGGTGGAGGGAGGGTAATGGGTGGGGCCACATCTATGGTGCATCTTAGAATGGGTACAGGCGATTGCACTAATGTACACAGCTATGCTTTAACAATAAAAAAAATATATTTGATAATGAATTTAATTAAACACTTGAGTGACTACTAGGCTCTAGGGATATGAAAAAATATTACAATATATACATGTCTCGGGTTAGGTTGAAATCTAGTCATGAATAGCTATACAAGTATAAAAATTATAACAAAAGATAAAAAGATCATAATGGAAGTGTGAGAAAGGTAAGTAACAAGCAAACCTGTGGGAATGCTGAGGAAAAGATTAAATTTAGATAGGGAGGACGACAGCAAAAGGAAAGCTTCCTGAAGGAACATTTACACTGGGGCCGAAATAATGGATTGAATTTTACATAAATATGAGAAGGCTCAGTTGAATGTCTGGAGTTCTTTTCTCTGTGTCATGCAGAACATGTGACTTGCCTTAGAAATTTTTGTTTGATGCGATCTAATAAGTATTTTCTAAGAATGAACTTAATTTTTTTTTTTTTTTTTTTTTTTTTTTGGTTGCTGCCATCATTATTGTTTGGCAGACCCAGGCTGGATTCGAACCCGCCAGCTCAGGTGTATGTGGCTGGTGCTTTAGCTGCTTGAGCCACAGGAAGTTAATTTTTTAATCCAAAGGGTAACTTTAGGAACCAGAAGCTCTGAGCATTAGTGACAAAGTGAAGGAACAGCATGGAAGGACCTTATGACCCTTGAAATTAAAAATTGTCAATTTATTCCCAAAGGAACAAACCACATAGTGAATAAACAGGAATCTAGGAATAATTGGCAAAAAAGAAAGAAAGAAAGAAAGAAAGAAAGAAAGAAAGAAAGAAAGAAAAAGGAAAAAGAAAAAAAAAAAACAAAACAGAAAACAATCGACAAAATACCAAATAAAACAAAACAATTAGGGTCCTTGAATTGGTCAATGCAAACTAACTATAGAGTACGACTAAAAAAACCATAGGAAATTCAGTACTTTATTATGGGCTAAAGGGGAGAGAAAACAAATGAGGAATTCCTAGAAAATAATTACAATAAAAAGTGATTTAGTATCTGTGGGATACATCTAAAAAGCAGTAAGAGGAAAATCTATTGTATTAAATCCTGAAGTCAGTAAGAAAAAAGAAACAAGTTAAACATTCATTTAAAAGCAGGAAAAACCCAATTAAACCAAAAACCCAGGGAAGGAGGAAATGTAAAAAGATAAAGGCAGAATTTATAACAAAATAAAAAATACAGTAGATTTAATAAGAAAGCAAAAATCTGATTCTTTAGAAAATTAAGAAAATAAGCAGCCTATTTGTGTTTAATAATCTAATTGGAGACAGGGTTTAGGGAGATAGAGAGAAAAGTTTGTTAATGTAACACTCCCAACTTCTGTGTCCATAGAAGAAGAGTGTTTGGCCTGATTGGTGACTTTGGGGAGAGAAAGAACTTATTGAACACCTCTAAAGATGGCTAAGCTCTAATCTTTACTCTGAAATTTAATATCAAAGGAGGACAATTGAGTGGTTATCCTGCCTTTCTTGTTGGATCTGTATTTCAAAAATTATTGCATGGATTTCATGGATAAAGGAAAGTTCTATACAGAATAATTCCAACTAATAGATACAAACAATTTTTTTTTAGAACGTCTTTCTACAGGCCTAGTGAAATAACTGCTTCAGATAGCTGTCAAATTCAATTTACAATTTATAAATTTAGAAAGGAGAGTTTTATTCCTTAAGAGGCTCACAATCTACAGGCCAGGAAGCAGGGCTCTCGCAGAAGCTGGAGGCAGACACTTGGAGGGAAGGAGAGGAATTTGTGCAGAACAGGTCAGGGGTTGGCCAGCTGTACACACAGGTTGCAGGAGGAGCTGTGGCCATTCACGAAGGGGTCCTAACACATGCATGCTGAATTAACATGTATGTTACATAGGACCTACATTTGACTCTGGGGTGGTGACAGCATTGAATTGTATTACACTTAGGTCCTATACATCAAATGTGACACAGGGACATGAAGGCATTCAGTGTGTGGCTTTTGTCAGCCAGCCAGAGCCAGGCCATGGTCAGTGGAAGGTTCCTGAAACCAGTCTCTTGCCTAATCAAAGCTGGACTGTGGTTTATAGATTGGGTGGGGCATCAGTTAGTTAGTGTTTGGTGGTGGGTGGTTCATTTCAGTATTGCTTATCTCAAGCCCAATGTTTGTCCAATTATGGGAGGATAAAGCCTGCAGCAGTTAGAACATAGTTTACTCTTGAAGTGTAAGGGTCTTTTTTATAATTTGGTATCTTATTGTCACGAAGAATTCATCCTGTCAGTTTTATAATCTCTATTTTAACATGAATGCTGGTCAATTCAAAAAGGAAGGGGGTATAATGAGGTGTGTTTAGCCTCCTGTCCCATTATGGATGGGGCCTCAGTTATTAAGGTTTCTCGTGGGTCCTCTTTGTCAAGAGGTAGTCCATTCAGTTAGTTGGGGAGCTTCAGAGTTTATTTTTAATTCACACAGTGGTGATATTGATAAATCATTTTGCAAGTGGCTTTCAAATTGTGTTCCCATGTGCAGCAACATAGATGTCCTCTGACATGAAATTTTAGTCCCCAACTCACAGACTCTAAATCAGAAATTCTAGGGACAGGACTTAGCAATCTCTATTAGAAGCAAGTTCTGTGGGTCATTCTGATGAAAATCAAAGGCTGAGAACTGTTTTATCTCACATAAATCACAATAATATGTCATCCTGGAGAAAATCAAGGAAGATTAGGCTGATTCAAGGACCTCAAAGTGTCCTAACCAAGTCCTTGTTTTTGTTGTTTTCTTATTTTGGTAGAGGTTTGGAGGTGATGTTATTTATGTTTTGAGGACTCAATAATGCCGTCATATTTCTTCTTCTATTGGTTTTGATTCTCAGTTAAAACTGTCTCTCAAAAACAATTGCAGAAAGGTCAGAAAGATATATTCAGTCCAAATTTACTATGTGGACTATTAAATAGTAATTTGGTTTCTGAAGCCTCCCTAAGGAACTGGGGCAAATTGAGGTAATCAAATTTTCTGGACTCCTTTGATTCTCTCCTACAACCATACAGACCTGGCTCCTGTCATTTTGAATTTCTAAGCTTTTATTTTTGTCAACAAAATTGAATAATGTATCCATGTACTTTAAAGCAGCTTGCAATCCTCTTAGCAAAATGACCCATATGTGATAAAAATGTTGCACCAACAATCTGTGCATTGCTTTGAGCTTTTTCTTTGGCCATTATAGTGTGTACGTGTATTCTTAACTTGTATACACTCCTGGAGGGCTGTGTCTTAATTCTGTGGAGTTCCCTTTGCAGCAAGCCAAATGCTACATGCTGTTAGGTATTACATTAATGTATTTTGATGATCAAGCTGTTCAGAAAAAAATATTCCTCCTTTCTTTTTTATTAAATAATAGCTGTGTACATTAATGCAATCATGGGGTACAATGTCCTGGTTTTATATACAATTTCAAATATTTTCATCTAACTGGTTAACATAGCCTTCACAGCATTTTCTTAGTTATTGTGTTAAGACATTTATATTCTATATTTAGTACATTTCACATGTACCCTTGTAAGATGTACTGTAGGTGTGGTCCCACCAATTATCCTCCTTCCACACATCCTCCCCTTTCCTTCCCTTCCCTCTACCCTTTCCCCATATTCTTGGGCTATACTTGGGTTATGTCTTTCATATGAAAGCTATAACTTGGTTTCATAGTAGGGCTGAGTATATTGGATACATTTTCTTCCATTCTTAAGATACTTTGCTAGAAGAATATGTTCCAGCTCCATCCATGTAAATATGAAAGAAGTAAAATTTCCATCTTTTTAAAGGCTGCATAATATTCCATGGTGTAGATATACCACAATTTATTAATCTATTCATGGGTCGATGGGCACTTGGGCTTCTTCCATGACTTAGCAATTATGAATTGGGCTGCAATAAACATTCTGGTATAAATATCTTTGTTATAATGTGATTTTTGGTCTTCTGGATATATACCTAGTAGAAGAATTTTAGGGTCGAATGGCAGGTCTGTATTTAGATCCCTAAGTGATCTCCAAACATTTTTCCAAAAGGAATGTATTAGTTTGCATTCCCACCAGCAGTGTAGAAGTGATCCTTTTTCTCCACATCCACGCCGACATCTCTGGTCTTGGGATTTTGTGATGTGGGCTAATCTTACTGGAGTTAGATGATATCTCAAAGTAGTTTTTGATTTGCATTTCTCTGATGAAAAAGGATGATGAGCATTTTTTCATATGTCTGTAGGCCATGCACCTGTCTTCTTCAGAGAAGTTTCTTTTCAAGTCCCTTGCCCACCCTGAGATGGGATCACTTGTTCTTTTCTTGCTTATACATTTGAGTTCTTTGTGGATTCTTGTTATTAAACCTTTGTTGGAGACAACCTGCAAATATCTTCTCCCATTCTGAGGACTGCCTGCTTGCTTTACTTACTATGTTCTTGGCTGTGCAGAAGCTTTGTGTGCATGCTTGCGTGTGCATGTACATCTGTGTTCCATTGACGGTCCTATGTACTGAAAGCTCTTTAGATAGCTGAGTTCCTCAGCTCACATGAGGTAAATGAGGATCGTGGTAATATAATACCATTTCTCATGTCTCCCCAAATGTTTGACAGGGATTCTTTCATACTATCCCAGTATTTCTTCCAACTAGTTCAGAGAGTGCCCAGGGGGTGTCTCACCCGTGTGTGATAGACCTTGTCCTCATATGCTGTGTAGAGTCTGCCATTTGTTTGCCTTTCAGTTCCCCATGGTGATGTGTCCTGGAAGAATCAGTCCCAACACAGCAGCTAAGTGGATGGTGCCTGTCTAGGATAATGGTGGAAGATGTCAAGAATCTACTGCTAAACTGTGCCCTCCAAACTCATACTGCCAAGGAGCCATCCTGAAGGGTTTCCCATTGCTGCCCTGTGCCCTCAGTGCCTGAGGTTTGCACCGTGTCATGACACCTTTGTGGAACAAGCTTTTTGTAGTTTTCATTCAACCTCCCCTCATAGTCCTCTTTCCCTCAGAGGTAGGCATGTGGCTGAACTTCAGTGCCCACCATGGCTTTCCCTCTATGTGGGTCCCTCGTCTCAAACCCTAACCCATGTGCTCAACTCTCATCATTTCTCTAATTCTCCAGACACATCCAGATGTGCCCAGATGTGCTCAGATCAACACAGCTTGATGGTGATTATGGCAAAGGTGGAGGGTAATATGAGCCTAAATTAAAGAACAATATTGGATCTGACTGTTTGAGTGCCATTGGAGCAAAATAATAATAATAATAATTCATTTTAAATGCAAGGGAATGGAGTAGCACAAAGTTCCAGAATCTCTAGAAACATGTCTTCATTTAATTGAGCATTCAAAAAGTATTTATTAAACACGTACAATGTTCTAGACCAGAGAGTGCAAATGGGTTCTGTCTTGTGTGCCAACACTGATCAGTTGGTGGTTACTGCCTGTGGCCATCAGCGTCTACATGTGGGCTCAGCAGGAAAGTGTTACAAATGATTAGCAATGTCAGCTATGGAGGAAGGGTTAAGTAGTATTGGCAGCAAACACAACAGGTATTAATATTTGCTATCTGTTTTCAGTCTCTAGAGATACAGCAATAAATAAGGCACACACATATCTTTAAATAGCCAAACTCCCTGGCAACAAGAATTCACAGTGTTATTTTATTTTATTTTATTTAGGCGGACATTTACCTTTCCAAGAGATGCCCCTTAGTCACCGAAGCCAGCTCTGTCAATCTCGGCATGTGCTTGCATTTTTCTCCTATGGATTACATGTTTTTATCTGGATATACAGCATCTGCAGCTGGCCACAGCCTCACTCCTTGTTGGTGATGCACAAGACTAATTCATCTCCTGCCCAGAGGAATTGGAAATGACATTACAAAGAAAAATGGCCCCCTGACTCAAGAAAAGTCTGTCCTGGACCAATTTCAAAAAAGTTCAGCTCCCTGCAGAATGATACAATTTGACATCCCAATTAAAGTAACCGGGGAGAAGAGTCAAGGAGGGAATGAAAGGAAGGGAGTCACATTTCGAGCAGCAAAGAAAAAACACTTGGTTGACTCTCATGCAGATGAAAAAGACCTTAGCCCCAGAAGTTAATTACCTGCAGCATTAAATTCAGGATGTGAGAGACAAAGGATGCACTTTAATAAAACTGCCTCAAGATAGTCAATTGAAGCTGATTAGTAAAAGCAAAGCTTGGGGGGTGGGGGTGGAGGGAGTATGTGCAGGGAGTTGTGACTCAAGGTGTCTTGTCTAATTTCCTAAAGAATCACCAGCATGTGAGTTCTATAAAAATCGATTAATCATTTAAAACCAGATGAGGCTTTTATTGAACTTGGCCTTTCCTTATTAAATATAGTGATTAAGACCAGAAATAAGGAAATAATACTTAGAACGATCCATCATTGTTCCTATATATTTTCCTGCTAATGAAGCAAAAATACCTCTTATTCAATAGATATTAAGAAAATCAAATATAAAGCCAAACTGTCTCTTCAATTTCCTGATAGAATTAGTGATCAAATACAATGTGCCTTTAAGAGAAAGGCTTTCTTTCACCTTCACAGTCAAAGTAATTAAAGCATTTGGGCTGCTTTCCCTGTGGATCTTAATAATAGGGAAAAAATCATCCTGGTCCTGCAGATGGCAAAATTTTGTATCATGCTTAGACTGATTTATAAGGAAAAAGACCTTTGCTAATGAATCTCTGTGACCTATATTATGTCATCCCATTTTTTTCTTCAATAAAAACTTAACATTTTGTTTTTCTAACTTCTCTTTCCTTTTTTTTTTTTTTTCTTTCTATAACAGCACTCCTTATCTTCTGGGAACTGTCCTTTCTTCCCCCAGTTCTGACTTTATGATTTCCAGTAGAAAAACCCATGTTCAAACATAATCTTGCTCCTGTTCCTCTCTCCTGAAGATCAAAGGGTGGGCACCACAATTAGAAGGGCTCAGAGTTCCTTCTTTGGTATTTTAAAACTCAGAAAGAGAGAGAGAGACTTGGGCTGTCTGTCCTTACAGGTTGAAGCCCTCGGTGGTTTGTTCCCACCCTGCCACACGGAAGGCAGGGGCAGCCACGGTACAGAAAGATGCAGTGGAGTGAAAGGCCCGAAGGCAGAGACAGTCCTGTCTGAATCCCATTAACTGCAGAAGACCAGCTGTATCCACTTCCATGGATGCTAAGTGCTTCTATGAGATACTCCAATACCCTTCCTGTTGATGCCTCAATTCAGTTTGAATTTTGTTAACAAAGAGCTCAAACAATTGAAATACCTGCTGAGTTGTGCTGACAATTCAATTGGCGGCAATGCTAAGCAGCTGAGACTATTTCATCTAGCCAGTAGGTAGACAGACACTGGTATTTCCTCCCAGGTTGAATGCCCATGGCATTCACACACAGCTAATTGTTTTAGAATTTATAGATTCAAATTTATAGATTTTTTAAGTGAAATTTTATTTTAAAAAATTTAAAAATAGGGATACACAGGCATATTTCAAGTTCTCAATAGCCACATGTGCCTAGTAACTACTGTACCAGACATTTCCATCACTGCAGAAAATTCTATTAAATAGGCAGCCTGGTCCTATAAGGTTGTCCTTGCCTGACCAGGCCACTCGTGGTTGCCCTCTTGGTAGCTACTAAGAGAAAATTCAAAAGCAGAATAATGAAAACACAACAGCCAGAGCATCCTCATTTCTCCATGGGGTGGAAAATACATTACAAGTGTCCTATGCCTCACCTGTACTGTGCCTTTGGTGGATGTCACTAGTTAATCACAGCCCTATTTCCCATTGGACCAAGACAGCTTTCACAATCTTTCTGAACACTACGTTAATAGAAGATTCTAACAAAAATGATCAAGATGGGTATTTGAAATAAACCATTTAGAACCTGATTCAAGCTCAGTTGCCTCATTTAGCTTAAGTGGAAATCAAGGTCCAGCAAAGCAAGTGGGTAGACTAGAATTTAAGCCTTTGGATTAAAAGCAGGGTTCCATGGTGTGCAAATCTATGCAAATCTCCCCACTAAGGCTGATGGGCCTGAGAAGCTGACAAATCCAGTTTCTCAGAAAAAAAAAAAAAATTAATAGAGACTTATGGAGAAAAGCCATGTCTCAGGTGGGCGTGAGATGGCTTGTATACCACAGGGAAGAAATGTGTAGGACAACTGAAATTGTCCCCATGGAAAGGCAAGAATGCTGTGTGCATCATAGCCTATAATTTGTCGAGGGGCAAGATTTATATTAATAGTAAGGTACCTGCTCATACAAAAAGGACAGAAGATTAAGTAGAAGTCTTAGGAACATTCCCAGAACGGGGGATTAATCAGAAGTCAGCACGGCAGATTAGCATACAAGATGGAGTTGATGTAGCCTGCAGGAGCAGTGTGGCATGCTCCCAGTCAAGCATGTTCTAGAATTAAACTGCTGGGGCTCAGACCTCAGCTCTCCCTTTTAACTTCCATGTGACCTTTAGCTTTTTGAATCCCAGTTTCCTCATTTATAAACCAGGAATTTTACCTGCAGCACCTTCCTCATAAGGTTGTTGTGGGGAGTTAATCTGATAATTAGCATAAGGTGCCAAGGATTAAGAAGTACTAAATTATAGTTATTATCATCCCCCATGTGGGACTTAGGGCCCCAGTGCTATTTCTATTATATTCATGAGGGACAAAAAAATCGAACAGGTGAGACCACTGTCAAATTCACACAGCTAGTTTACTCAGAGTAGGGGCTCTCACCTAAGTATTCCAAGCCTAGCTCTCTAATCACTACAGCATGTTCTTTAAGCAAATCCTGCTTCCATACATTCTCTGAAATGATTTTTCGCCTTCCCAGTGTACGGTACTGAAAAATTCTTGTGTTTGTGTACTTACATAGCCCTTTGACACAGCTGACAAAGATCCTGACAGATAAACTGGTGTGACCCTGTCTCACTGGAACCTTCTTCCCTGAGCAAGCTTTTCCACAGTCTGTCCATCAGCTAGTAGAAATGGACACCAACGTCTAGGTCACAGTCTTTCTTCAGTGCTTCCTTGGTCTGTGAAAGCTGTGACTTACTGGGTAGAACTAATGAAATTGCTGGGGTCTTTGATAGCTTCTGACTTACCAAAGATGCCTTTTGTAACCTAATAGTCGTTATCTTCATTTTACAAATAAGGAAAACAGGCTCAGTAGGCATGAGCAATTTGCCCAAAGGCAAACAGTTAATAGGTGATAGAACTGGGATTCAAAACTAAATGGAGGTATGACCAGGGTAACTGCTGTTTTGCAACCTAAAAGGCTGGGCACCCCTTACAGAAGACTTAAGGATGTTAAGGAGAGGAGATGGAGGGTCCAGTCTCAGCAGAGGAATATTGCTGATTCTTTTTAGCCACCCCTATCGACACAGAAACCTTCAGACATCAGACCAAACAGCCTGTTAGTTGAGAATGTGATTTTCATAAAACTGTATTTTAAGCCACTTTTTAATTACAGAATTAATAAAGGAGCCTAAAGCCAGGCCATACTCAAAAGTTGTTATTTAGGCAGTATTTTTGATTTTTTTTTTCTATGTCCCTAAAAACCTTAACTCAGTCTTTATAGTCTTACTGGAATTTCCTTCTCTCCTTCCTACTTTGTGGCAAATGGTACAGGTCTGTAAGAGGAAGGCTTTTTAAAGTAAGGCTCTTTCACCTCCGCCCTGAAACTTTCTCCAAGTGTGTATGTGTGTGTGTGTGTGTGTGTGTGTGCGTGTGATTTTTCAATCTGAGTAACATCAATCCTTTTTTTTTTGGGGGGGAGGGGCAGGAAGATAAAGTAGATAATATATCCAACATCTTTTTTTATATACTAACTGTAAGTTTCACTCCTCATATAGTAATTGACCTAAAGATAGTTCTTTATGATATGAGCCCACGCCAATACGGTGACACAGGTAATTTACATTTTTTCATGAGCAGGTCAATTGACTATTCTTATGACATCACATACTTAGATTAGCTGACTCCCCCCGCTGAAAGTTACCTATTTTTTTTTTTTTAACTCAATTGGTAAAATGAATTTTAAAAAGTAGACAGGATCTAACCCTTTACACATTTATGGTTTTTTTGAAACAAACGACAAATCTGTTTCAACAAAGGATGTAAGAGGAGACAGGAAAATTGTGAAACAGCTAAGTGGGGTTTGTAAATGCTAATTGTTAGTAAGTTTCAGCTGAAGGTCACATTACAATATTGGAAGCTGTGAGGTATGTAAAACTGGAGTATTTAAGAAAGAAGAAAACAATTTTAAAATCATATGCAGTATCTATCACTAGTTTCTTTATGCTTTCCCCCATCACTTACTCTAGGTATTGGTTATTATGTTGAAGCATAATGTAAGTTTAATACCTATATCACATATTACAAACTATATATTATTCATGTATGAAACTTACATCATGTATGAAACTTACATTCATAACAATATAATATGTATTATATGTTATAATATCTATGTATATGAACATATTTTCTGTCTGAGAAATTCTGTTGCTGGGAAACTGGTCACGAAAAGGCTATTGTCATTCTGATGGGGCTAGGCTAATGGCTGCTGTGCTGTCGGCAGAATCATTCCAGAGCCAACATTCTCAGGCAGAGTAGGTGCAGACAAGATCTGTATCTTCTACTTGCTGATGTACTCCTGATGTACAGCTGATGTACAGCTGATGTACAGCTGAATTTATCTCAATTCTCTTCCCCAGAGCAAACAGAGACTATTAATATTGTATTTTAATGCATTAACTTAAGAACACCATGAAAAAAAAAAAAAAAAAAAAAAACAGTAAGAGCACCAGCTTCCTCAGGGACCCTGAAACCAGGAACATTTTATCCGTTCCCAGCCCTACTGCCTGACATGTTTTCCTTGTTAAATCCCAGCTGTGTCATCTTTGGCTATTTTGGCACTTCTGTGCTGAGAGGAGCAAAGACATTCTTAGCCTTCTTTTTTTCTTTCTTTTCAGTTTTGAAATCCTCTATTTCACTGTTGAGTAAAAATGATTTCTAGGCAATGTTTGCAAAGCATTTAGAATCATTTGAGAGAAGAAAAAAGATGTGTTCACCATTTAGTTTATGATAAAGTCATTTTCTATTTTCTAGTGAATTAAAGCCAGTTTTCAAATCTGATCATCAGCTTGACTGGAATACCAGTCAAGATGATCTCTTGTCAAGGTCATGAACGAACAGAGGGACTCAAGTAACACAGTGCAACTCCAGGCGGCTTGTGACTGTACTTGGACACTATTTTAAATCTGGCTTTTTGTTTAGGCCCTCCCTTGCCTGGGTTCTCACATGAAATCCGCCTCTGCATAAGGCGCCCTGGAAAGTACGAGGAGAACCACTAGATGGCAGGAGTGCACCGCCTAAAATCGGAACTGCAATTGCGCAGCGCGCTTCAGCCTTCCCAGGAATACTGGCCGCGAGGGGGTGGGGAAAAGGTGCGCGACCATTGTTCCATCTACTAACCCCTGTCTCCTCCTCCTCTCTTCCACCTCTAATTGAGATCCTGGATGCTGTTTCTCCTATAGTTTCCGAACCACTCTGCCAGATCGGGTGGCTTTGAAGGCTGTCCTGCTGGACTCCAGGCAGTAATCTGCAAGATGACAGAGCAGCTTCAGTTTAAGGTGGCCTGAAAGTCTTTGTAACTGTGGTCATAGCAACTGTTTGAAGAAGGTCCTCATATACCTAGGACGGGGAGCCTTAGCTTCTACTGTGAATAACGCAGCGAGTCAACAAAGCTCCTTCTAACGAATAACCCCTGCTCGCAGCCACACTTGTTTGTTAATTCATTTTCTCTTGCTTTAAAAGTGTATCTGATTCTAAGGCACTTGGGATACAACCACAAGTATGACATTTTCAAGCCGGAAAGAAGCCTGCAGTTTAGGTTGAGACATAGGCAAATAATTAATTAAGACGGGTGCTGGTTGCTACAATTAGGGTAAATACAAAACACTTGGGCATCCTGGACAAGCTTCTCATGGGTGGGAAGGACCACAAGGAGAGCTCAAGGATGACCAGGAGGTAGCCAGGCAGAGTCAGGGGAAGACAATTCCAGCCTAGAGTCCCACTTAAGAGTTAAGAAGAATCTCATCCAACTACCATGGGATAGAGTGCTGTCACTTGGGGATGTAAGAAGTCTGGCTGAAATTTAGAGTGTCATGATGACACTGGGAGCAGCAAAGGGAGACAAGTTCCAGGTTAGAAGAGGCTTTGTGTGCCACGTTCTGGAGTTTACTTCAGCCTGAATTTACCTTATCAGTGGGAGCCAATACATAGCAACATCCTGATCGTATGGGCTCTTTAGACAGATCATCCTCATGGCAATTAGAGAACAGATGGGAAGGAAGGGAGAGCAGAGGAAGGTCAGATGAGTGTTCCTGAAGGCTACAACTAAGGGAGTGGCCAAGGACGGAGAGAAGTGGGCGAATGGGTAGAGTTATCAGGAGGACAGACAGGATATTTGGAGATTTACTATCTATGTGGAGTGAGAGAGCCGTATGGGAAGTCCTCACTTAACATCAATAGGTTCTTGGAAGCTGTGACTTTAAGTAAAATGACGTATTAGGAAACCATTTTTTTCCTCATCAGCATTATAATGAAACTATTTTATTCAAACAAAATCATATTATTTGAGGCCCTGCTGTAGATCTTGTTTAAATTTGCAGTTTCCAGGAAACTATTCATGAAGTGACGATTTCCTACAGACTCAAGAATAACTCCTTGGGTCTTGTGTGGGGTAATAGCAGAGATCGTGTTGCCAGTAACTAAACATAGTACCAGGCAGACCGTTAATACTAAACCCTGATTATCTTCAGTGTACTTTGTTAAAACTGAAATAGCATAAAACTATAATTATTTAATATTCATTCAGCAATTCATTCAGACAACATTCATGGACCATCTAC
Organism: Loris lydekkerianus; assembly: GCA_963574355.1. NCBI lineage: Eukaryota > Metazoa > Chordata > Mammalia > Primates > Lorisidae > Loris > Loris lydekkerianus. Next base: position 14,394 of record CAUYPK010168916.1, read on the forward strand.
TTTACATAAGGCATTATGCCAGGTCTATATCCAGTATTAGGGCAAAAAAAGTAACTGCTTTCCAATCTTCAAGGAGATTAGAGAACTTTTTCCTATTAAATCTATTATTTATTTCTTACTCTTTTTTTTTTTATTCTATAACGTATTTTTTATTTTGGCTACATATTATATTTCAAAAAATTGTTTTTATCACTCCACCTAGACTAGAAGTTGCTTGGAGCCAGCTCAGTGACTATCACGTTGATGGTTTCACAAAAAGGATTTTGAAAATGTTTGTTGAATAATGTAAAATGGAACTACGATTTCTAAAGCTACTTTTGACACATCCTTTAGGATTTTCTACCATTAGTATCATCTGGAGAATTAAACAAAAGAAAAACAGAAGGGGAAAAAAGAGAATTATGTTGAGTTTCATCTCAATTACTCTTTTTTTCTGGTGACATTCTCAATACTCTGCAAACAAAGTGAACAAGCAGAACAAACAGTTGAATAACTTGAATAACTAGGTTCTATAATGTGAGAACTGAATAGATTATTGTTAGTATCCCTAATATCTAGGAGATTTTGTTGAAAAGACATGTATAGCAATGATCCACTGTTAGCAGGCTCAGGCTTTGAAATGTTTTATTCTATTTGCCAGTTACACGAGCATGTGTGTTTTTACTAAATATTTGTTGAACTCCTTCCTGGGTATTAGCCCTATTCTAGGCACTGCTGACAACAAGATTAATGACATAGGCACAGTCCTTCTCATGATGCTTAAGATCTAGTGAGGGCAACAGATCTTAGAAAAGAAAATACAGCATAATGTATTCCAATAATGAATTTGAACTTGTATTAACCTATCCAGATTGTTTTCCCCCTTGTGAGAGAATTTGTAGAGGAATGTGTAGTTAGGTTTGGAGGCAGTGAGAAGCTTATCAGACCGTGAGGTCCCAAATTCATTGCCTGTCTTCCTTACAGAGCTAGATTCAGCCACATGTGTGGTCAAATGAAATAAGCACCTGATGAGAAAAGATAGTAGATCTACTGGGTCTGTAGTAAGAGCCTCTGCACCAGAGGTGGCCAATACATTAGGCTGCATCTCCTGTATCAGCACAAATGGATGAGAACCAGCCACCTGGAGTGCCATGCTGAGCAGGATTTAATGGGAAAGAGGGGTTGTTTTTCAAATGAACAATTGCTTCGTAAGGCAGAGGGAGACACATGGTGCGAATTTCTTAATCTTTCACTCACTGTGTCTTAATCAATAATATGGACATAGTTAAAGGAGGAAGTCATGGAGAGGTTGAGATGTACTGTCTCAAAACACAGGGATCGAAGAAGCAACATAGTTAGGGATGACTGCATTCCTGAATCTGGGAAACCCTGACATTCAGGTCACCAGGAGGGTGAACCCTGTCCAGGGGCAGGCATATCTGATCAGGCTTTGTCCTGTCACTGGAACCCTTGGGTATATATTTTTCTTTGCTTAAATTCTATGCTCAAGAGGGCCTTTTAATTCAGCTGTCAAGTTTAACAAGACTGGGAAAGAAGGTAGCTGATAAGAGGCTTGGGGTTACTAAAATCCAGTGTCTGAAATTGTTAAGTGTGAGTATTAGGCCACTGGTTATACCAAATTGATTTCAAGATTATGACCTTCTAGGGTTTCTTGTTGGGCAGTCTGGTCTGACCATGTACATTGCCTGGAATTGCTGTTTTTTGACTTTGATCAAACCCACATGAAGTTTTATCAGTTGTCTAAGTAAGTTAATGTGCAAAATGCATAACCAATGCAGAAAACTGATAACAACAGCAAATAATTCAGGAAATTCACAATCTATTTTCATACCAATAAAAACTTAAAAAATAAATGTGACAATTAAAATATATAAAGGTTCAATTCCAGAGTTTTTTTTCATGAGAAAGTATTATTCATTTTCTCTTCACTGTCATCTTCCCCTGATCTACTTGCAAGTCCTGCAGAAGTCTTTGTTTTGAATATATTTAAATGAAAATTTTAAGTTTACTCACATATTCTCTTACTGAAGTGAGACTTTTAATGTATGTTATTTCTTACTTAAAAGATGAAGCAAAATGCAAATTTGAAGAACCTTGAGAAACTTTCTTTCTACCTTTTTAAATGTCTGGAACAAGTGCCATCCTTCAGGTTGAAATATACAGAAAAAATGCCTTATGACACTTGCTTCTTGACCTTGGCCACTGGGACATTGTTTTTCCTACTGATGAAAATCTCAGGATTAAATCTCAGAAACTATGTGCCTCCTAAAATTATATATATAACTTTCTTCAAGGAAAAGAAGGAGTTGGAAACATTGGAGACTCAATAAAACGCTGCTATCATGACTCAGCAATATGAAAAGTTCATTGGAAGTGGTGCTAAAATGAAAAAGAATGGGAAAAATGACATCAGTTAGGAGAAGGCAGAAGGCAGGTAGAGGCAGGGAAGAAAAAGAGTTAATATCAACCAGACTTCAGCCATGACAGGGTGTCTTTGGGGTTAGGCATTATGGAATATTTGAAAGATGAAGATCTGGTCTGTGAGCATCAGGCTAAGACCAATCAAAAGGTTAAGGTTTTCAAAGTACAAGCCAAGCTACTTGCAAAAAGCATATTATAATCTCTGTGACAGATTTTTTAGTGGCTACAAATTCTTCTCATCTCAATATACAAGCAATGAGATTTTTTTCACTTTTCTCATCAAAGAGTGGAACCAAACGAAATCTATCTTGCATGGACTCTTGGCTTGGCCATGTAACTTGTCTGGCAATAGGGACTTATGCACCTGTGACCCTGGACAATCTTGAAAAGTGAGCAAAGGGGCTGGCTCTCTGGGAACAGGTCTTGAGACCTGGTCTAGCCTATGGAAGGAGAAGAGGCTGAATGAGTAGTTCCCAATTGCTACTATAACAAATTGTCACAAACTTAGTGACTTAAAACAACACAAATCTATTATCTTATAGTTCTCAAGGTCAAAGTCTAAAATGGGTTAGCAAAACTGATTCCTTCTGAAGCTTCTAGGAGGGAATGGGGAGCTTTGTGATTAGATTGGGCCCATCTGGATAGTCCAGGATAATTTCCCCATCTTCAGATCTTTAAGTTAATCACATCTGCACAGTTCCTTTTGTCACATAAAGTGACATATAAATATTTACAAGTTTTAAGAATTAGAGCGTGAATATCTTTTGGGGATACTTTTCTGTCTACCACTAAGGCCGAGTACAGGAGAAACAGGGAGCCACATTCCAGAGCCAGCACCACAGTAAAAGGTATGTGAGTGAGACTATCTTGACCTTTTGTCCCAGTTGGGAAAACAGCCAAGCCAGGGAATTCACCTGTGACCAGCCAAAGGACCACCCAGCCATTCTACAGAATTATAAGAAATAACATCATTAATTGATTTTTAACTCCTTAATATTTTGAGCATGGACCCCCAAACCCTAATTTAAATTATTTTTATAATAATTTAAGTCAACTTTCAGAATCTGGAAATTTTATACCTTTATTGGCAAGGGTGAAATTTTAAAGAGAATAAATAGTTTTATGACTTCTTCAAATAATTCCTCTCCTCATAGTATGAGAATTCATATCCTTCCTAGGTTGTGCCATTCTCTTTGGAAAGGTTAAGAAATCAGAGATGGAAAAGATTTTTAATTCAATATCCTTATTGATTTGCTAGTAAATATTTTGTTGCTTCTTTCAAACTTTATATGTCTTTTTTTGACATAATTTTGAGTGCTAAGAGGTATTAACATTGAGGTCCTTAACACTGGAAACTGTTCTGATTTCTCATTTTCTGAAATCACGGATACATGGAAATATTATCTGATTCATCCCAACTCTTGGAATTACAGCAAAGACTGTATCACAGTCTCTGTGGTATTTTTATATTTATAAGACATTTATGGTTGACTATTTTCCGATTAAATAATCATCTATCATCTGGAATTTGTTAGGTACTAACCTCTGCATTGGGCTCTATAGAATGCCATATGAATCAAGCTTAAAAGACAGAGCCTCATCTCTCCAAGAAGGTCAATAAAATTTAATTCAACAGACTCATTGGGGGAACCATAAAAGATTGCTTTGGTCATCCATTAGCTCAAATATTAAACACCTGATTGGCTCAAGCCCCTGACTTTGAAGATTATTAATTTGCCTTTTAAGTAATCTCCTTCTTGGCACCTTATTTTGAATGTCAGTTTCATTGTTTTGGACACTGAGCAAAGCTGAAGTTGATCACTCTTAGTATGTTTTTTGAGAGTAATAAAGACAGGAATATATATTCTGTTTTCAGAGGTTTATTTTGATGGGTATAGGTGATCGATCAGTTTGTCTAACTTTATATCGTATGCCCTAGCTTGCCCGAGATTTCTCCCTTTGTAACCATGTGGCAATTTTAAAACATATCTACAAACTATTTGAAACTTTCTGCACTTAGAGGTGGCTTTCCTTTTCTCCTTTGTATTAAGCTGGCCTTGGCAATTCATTTGTAAAAAAAAATAGAATGCTGTAGAAGTGAAGCAGCATAACTTCGGAGACTAAGTCTGAAAAAGCCTGGCAGCTTCTGCTTAGATTTCCCAGGACACTTGCTCTGGTGGAAGCCGGGTCACCATGTGAAAACACCAGACACCACTGTGCTGCACAGGCCCTGTGTGGACACTCCGGTCAGCCACTGCAGCAGAGTGTGGAGAATGCTGCACCAATTGTCACCCACGTGAGTGAGCCCTCTCAGAGTTTGAGCCCAGTAGAGCCTTCAGATGACTACAGCTTTTGCCTTTTTCACTGCAACTGCATGGGAGACTTCTGGTACCATCTACTCAGATAAGCTTTCCCCAAATTCATGGCTTTCCAGTTTGTGAGCAAAAGAGAATGGTTTGCATCTTGTGACACTTCATGGGGAAGTATTTTTTTTTTTTTTACAGAATCAGTAGTAACTAGACTAGTCTCCAAAAAGAAAAATTCAAGTAGGTATCCAACTATATTAAATCAATTTTCCTATCTAACAGGGCCTTGTGAGAAAAAACTCGACTCTAGTTCTGGGGTTGGGAACCTGTTCTGGGCAGGAGACCTCTTGTCATGAAGAGGGATAGAAAACTGCTTGTTAGGAGTTTGAGGTTCCAGACCAAATATGATGCTAATTTCTGTGTGAGCCTGGTCATGTCATTGTCTCTTTAGGAACTAGTTCCCTCATCTGTGAGACAGAAAATTTGGACTAAATAATATATATCATTTGTTTCATACTTTAATTAATTCTAACAGTTTTTTGGAACATTAAAAGATGGAAAAATCAATGAAACTATTTGCATGTAATATCTCCTAGAAGAAAGAAGCCCATTTCCAAGTGTGATGTTCATCTATGAATTTGGAGGAAGTGCTGTCCAAAAATATCGAAGGGCTTGATTCCATGTTTGGAAAATGATGATGCTATTTTTATTGAACTGCGAACAGCGAGCATTTTAAAGATGGCAGTGATTAGACAAAGCTTTCCTAAGTCAACCATAACTCAAGAAAGGTACTACGTGTTATTTGCACACACTTCAATATTACATTTACTTAAATTATTTTTCATAAGAAGCAAAGTCAATTTTTTCTTAATCACCAAAATGTGTGAGTCCTCCATTTTCCAGATTATTTCTATTGTCTTCTGAATGTGATTTCATTGAGGTTTGAGACAACTGTATGTGTGAATCATAATTCATCCTCAATCTTTGTGGCTATGGGAAGAGGGGACTTCAGATTTTTTGATACTGAATATTTCTATAATTTTGATAACTGAATTTTGTATCAAGTAGGTATATGGCTTTTGGTAACAATGCAATAAATACTTAAAAATTAGTTTTCAGATAAAGAAGGGAAATAAAGATGTGTTTTTATGATTTCCCTTATTCTCTTTTTTTTTAATTAAATCATAGCTGTGTATATTAATGCAATCATGGGTACAATGTGCTGGTTTTATATACAATTTGAAATATTTTCATCAAATTTTCAAGATTTCCCTTATTCTCAATGACTGCCTGCAGTATCACATTTCATAGTTATTGTTGTTGTTTTCACCTTACTTTGTTGTTGTCTAACTTTATCTGTCTTTGTAGACTAATCAAAGTTTGTTTTAAAATTATTCAATTCATCCACTTTCTAATTTTTTTTTCTTGTTCATTTGTTTGAGTCCCTGGAAGATTCTAGATATTACTCCTCTGCTGAAAGTTCAGTTTACAAATATTTTCTCCTATTATGTAGTTTGTATGTGTACTCTGTTTATTATATTTTTCACTCTGAAGGAACTTTTTAGTTTAATTAAGTCCCATTTGTCTATTTTTATTTTATTTTTATTTTGGAGTCTTAGTGATAAATTCTTTGCCTAAGCCAGTGTCTAGAAGAGCATTTCCTACATTTTCTTCTAGAATTTTTATATCGGGTTATACATTTAAGTCTTTAATCTATATTGAGTTAATTTTTGTGTATGGTGAGAGATAAGGTCCAGTTTTCTTCTTTTCTACATTGCTCTCCAATGTTCCCTAAACCATTTATTGATTTGGGTGTCTTCTGCCCAGTGTATGTTTTTATCTGCTTTGTTGAATATCAGTTGGTTGCAAGAATATAGTTATACTTCTGGGTTCTCTGTGTATCTGCTCTTATATCAGTACCTTGGTTACTATAGCTCTGGAGTATAATTTGCTGACTCCAGATTTGTTCTTTTCACTTAGGATTTCTTGGCTATTCAGGTTATTTTTTGATTCTATATGAAATTTAGGACATTAAACAATTCTATGAAGAAAAGTGATATTGGTATTTTGATGGAAATTGCATTGAATTTGTAGATTGCTTTGAGCAGTATGGACTTAAAGATGTTATGTACCGTAAGAAGGAAAATAACATACTAAGATATACGTAAGAGGCTAAGGGAACACAAAAAAGGAGATGGCTAATTCTGAATCAGGAAAGGCTTCTGAGGGGAGATGACACTTACATTGGGCCAGTAAATGGCAGAGCTATGACTTTGATGCAGGTTTCCCCCTCCTCCAAACCACAGCTCTCAGCCATGCACTGCCTGACTTTCCCAGCTCTCCACTCCCAGATTCACTGTCCAGGCTGAGCTGCAGATCAGACCTCCTTTCGTCCCTGGGCCTCTATGACTATGGCAGGTAAGATAACAGTAATACTAATATTTTAGCACTGACATCAAAACTAATACTCAGCACTCGCTGGACACTGAGTAGGTGCCAGGTCCTTTATTAACAGGGTGATAACCAACTTTATCTTTGAAACAGGAACACCTTAAAAAAAAGAACAAACCAACTTTATTGGTGTATAATTGACATAGAATAAACTATACATGCTTGAGATACACAATTGGACACATTTTTGACATATGTATTCACCCACAAAACCATTACTGCAATCAAGATAGTGAACATTTCTATCACTGCTGAAAGTTTCTTCCTTCCTCTTTGTACTCCCTCCCTACCACTCATTCTTGTCTCCAGGTAACCACTGATCTGATTTCTGTCACTGTGGATTGGTTTTCATTTTCTAGAATGTGACCTAGATGGATTTATACGGTGTTCTCTTTTTTATCAGGCTTGGTTCACTCTATGTTGTTGTGTGCACCAACAGTTCATTCCTTTATGCTGCTTGCTATTACTCCATGGCATGGGTGCCTTGGGCCATTCATTCACCTAATGATGGGCATTTAAGTTGTTTCAAGTTTTTGAATACTGTCAATAAAGTGTCTATGAACATTCATATAGGAAAGAAAGATGACTTAGATCTTGACAAGAAGAAAAGGCTAGACTCCTTTTAATTACTTGAATCCATTTGCATCCCACTAGGTCTTGACAGACATTTTTCTTTATTATTATTGTTTCAGGTTAATTTGAGAGTAAAAAAATTAGGTTACAATGTTTGCATTTGTTAGATAAAAAATTGTGTCCCACCCCCAAGAGATGTGCCACATACCCTAATGTGCCCAACAGACATAACTTTTAATGCCTAGAACTCTCTCCTTTGAATGCCTCATTCATGCTCCCATTCCCATTGTCACCTGGCAACCTCCATCTCTCTCATCATGTCTCACTTCCTCCCATAATCACTTCCCTGATCATCATCAGCAGGTTAGATACCCAAGCCCTGGCATAACACCCTATACTTTACTCCTTATAGGGCATATCACCCTGCACTGTAAGTGCTTTTTTATACATGTTTGCCTCTCTAAGGATCTCTCTGAGAGCAGGACCATCTCTTATTTATAATAGTATCCCCAGATACTATTATCATACTGTCTGATGAAATATATGTTAAATGATTAAATGAGTGAATGAACAATAAAAGTAGGATCAATGATAAGCACAAAAGAGAATTGAGAATATTCTGTAATCAGATTTGATGATTTCACAACTCAGTGCATGAACTGAAAATAATTATGTGATGTGTAAATGATATAAAGGTGTTGGAGATTCAGAAACAATTTAGAAATAGCAAGTCATCCTGATGGAAGAATATACTACATTGGGCTAGAAAGAATATTTAGCATTTCAACATCAACCCTAAATGTGCTGGAAGATTGAATGATCAAAATTCAACTTACCATTCACAGTCTTTATTTCAATATTGTCTTTTTACTTGATTCATCTGCTTATTTATTTATTCATTTTTGCTAGAGGTCTTCAAAGCCTGTTAATATTAGGCTTCTAACTGCTTTTGTTTAACTGTCCTGCTGTGAGTAGCAGTCTAATCTAGAATGGATAGCGTAATAACTTAGGAGGAAAGAAGGATTCATTCCATACTTGGAACCATCACTCTACAAGAGACCTGATGCAAATTAAAAGCTCTGTTGCCTACATCAGGAAGGATAGTGAGGATTTCCCAGGATGATAACATCAAGAAGAGAATCTGAGACAGATTATAACTGGGTGATAAGAGTTATAATCTACAAACATGTCAGAAAGGCACAAATCATCAAGATCATTAAAGAAGGATGAGTCCTATGGTGTGAAACTATATACCATGAAGGTGGGTTGGGGAGGAATACAACAGTAGAGAGGCAAGTCAGTATAACATATTTTTACTCTAGAAAAAGCTTTTAATTTTACCTGTGATCAAGAGATAAATTGCCAACATTTTTGTAAAATTAAAAATTGTTTTTAAGAAGAAATGCATGTCTAGAGGGTCATTGTGAGGATAAATGCAAGCACAGTTATGAAAACATTTAGAACCCCTGAGAAGAGAATGCAGGTAGGTCATAATTTCTTTTACTTATTTAATTTGACCATTGTCTTAATTAGCTTCTCATTTAAATTTAAAGCTTCTATCTCCATCTCCCCTTCTCCTTTCTCTAAAAGTCTCTGCTTCCAAGCCTAGCTTCAAATCCATTCTCATAAGAGCTTTCAGGAGATCGTATTTTGTGTGTGTAGGATCAGGAAGAGGTGTGTGTTCTTGGCTCTTCAACTTTGGGGAGCTATTTTTTTATTGCCACCTTGAATTGAATGTTATCCAAGCAATCTGTCTTCAGGAGAATTATGCTTTAATCTCCTTGATTTTCATTGATAAGTATATCTTGATTTCAACACTTTATTGAATATATTTTCATACCCATCAGTAGATTGTCTGTATATATGATGGGATATGTGTATGCATTTGTGTGCATGTGTATATGGGCGTTTGTATTCATTTACATTGCTGTATAATGAATCACAAAAAACTTGATGTCTTGAAACAACACCTATTTGTTAGCTTAAAATTTTGTAGGTCAGAAGTGTGAGCAGGCTCAGCCAATTTCTCTGCTTAGGATATCACAGGAATTAAGTCAAAGGGTCAAATGGAGCAGGATCTTATCTGGAGGTTCTGGAGAAAAATTCACCCCCAAACTCATTCACATTGTTGGCAGAATTCAAAATAAGAACATTCTTTTATGTAACTGTAGTATATTTATCAAAAGCCAGAAATTTATAGTTGATAAAATACTGTTATATTATCCACTGTAATATTCAAACTTTATTATTTCTTCCAAATAGACAGCTATTTTTCTTCTCCAGCCTGGGCTCCTATCCAGAATTAACCCCTGCATTTATTTGTCATGTCTCTTTGGTTTCCTTTAATCTGTAATAGCTTCTCAGCTTTTCATTATCTTTCTTGACGCACATTTATTAGAGAATAGGCTGGTTGTTTTTAGAATGCTCCTTACTTTTTTGGATGTTATTTCTTGATTAAATTCAAGTTCAGGTTTTTTGGTCAAGAATGCTACAGATATAATGTTGTGTCCTCAGTGCATAATATCAGGAGGCACATAATGCATATAATGTCGATTTGTCCCAATATTGCTGATAGTAGCTTTGATCACTTGGTTACTGTGCTGTTTCCCAGTTTTCTTCACTGAAAAATGTGCTCCCCTTTGTAAGCAATTTTGTGGGGGAATTGCTTTGTTGTATGTGAATATATGCTCCTCATCAAAGTAATTTTAGCATTTAATGGTGAATTTTTAGACTTTTTCATTTCCTCTATGCAACAGCATCCTACTTTAAGAAAATAATTGGTTTGTTAATTTATTTATTTGTGTCAGTGTGGATTCATACATATCTACATTTAAACTGAGGCTCATTTGACCCAGATTTGCCCAGTGCAGGGCCTTTGAACTTGCTCCCATGTTTTGTTGACACATCCTCATTATCTCTGAGTATCTCCCTATTTTTTGGTGCAGAAAAATGTTGCAGACTTCCTTTAAGCCCAGGAAACAATGTTTTCTCCAGGAGTTTGCTGCTTTTTAGAGGAATGTGTAATTTAGAAGCGAGTAACTAGGTGCATTCATTGCTTCTACTATCACCTTTGTGGCCTTTGGGTTTAAGGAGCTTTATTCAATCAGTGTTAAATTATATTTTAAAATATATACAGCTTTTAAAACAGCTTTAGATTAAAGAAATGTAAGTGTTGTGTTTCTTTATGCTCCTCTTGACTACAACACTTTCTCAGACTTTTCCTCCTCTTATGACTTGATGTTTTTGAATAGTACTCGTCAGGTATTTGAGAGGGAAATTTTCCATTGGTCTTTGTTTTATTTGTATTTTGTGATTAGACTGGGATTCTGTGTTTTTTGGAGGAAGATCACAAAGGTAAAGTGCCACCTTTAACACATCAGGTCAAGAAAACATATGACCAGCATAATTTATCACTGTTGAAGCTGACATTGAACACCTTACTGGAGTGGTATGTTTATCAGTTTTCTTTACCATAAACACACCCTGCCTGCTCCTGCATACTGTACTCCCTGAAAGAAGATCACTGCCCAGAAGCTCACGCTGTGCTTCCCTCCTTGAGGGTGGGATCTACATAAATGATTTGGTTAATGGTGAAAGGTGTGGGTCCAGTTTCAATCTTCTACAGGTTGCCAGCCAGTTCACCCAGCACCATTTGTTAAATAGGGAATCTTTTCCCCATTGAATGTTTTTAATTGGCTTGTCTAAGATTAAATAATGGTAAGTAGCTGGGTTCATCTCTTGGTTCTCTATTCTGTTCCAGACATCTACTTCTCTGTTTTTGTGCCAGTACCATGCTGTTTTGATCACTATCGATTTGTAGTATAGTCTGAGGTCTGGTAGCATGATACCTCCTGCTTTATTTTACTTTTGAGTAATGTCTTGGCTATTCGAGGTTTTTTCTAATTCCATATAAAAAGAAGTATT
>CAUYPK010168917.1:0-11315 GCA_963574355.1 Loris lydekkerianus
AATTTTTTTTTTTTTTTGGTGTTTTTTTTTTTTTTTTAAATTCGAAATTTTTTTAATTTTTTTTTTTGTTTTTAAAATTGTATAATGTAATTTTTTTTTTTTTTTTTTTTTTTTTTTTTTTTTTTTTTTTTTTTTGAGATAGAGTCTCATTATGTCACCCTCAGTAGAGTACTGTGGTGTCACAGCTTACAGCAACCTCAAATTCCTGGGCTCAAAGCAATTTTCTTGCTTCAGCTTCCCAAGTGGCTGGGACTACAGGCGCCAGCCACAATGTTCAGCTATTTTTTGGTTGTAGTTATTGCTGTTTGGCAGGCCTGGGCTGGTTTTGAACCTGTCAGCTCTTGTATGTGGCTGGCACCCTAGCTGCTGAGCTACAGGCGCTGAGCCCAGATTTAATCTTTTTCTTTGCAATCTTCTTCTATTACTCCCTAAGTTTAGAAAATTATTCCCTTTTAGAAGCGTTATAAATATTCATTTATTCTAGTTTTTAAATTTGCTTTTGTATATTTAACTCTTCAATTCAGCTGTCATTTGTTTCATTATAAAAAATGAGCATATAAATGCCACAAGCTGCCATAATATCACTTACTGAATAGTCCTTTCCACTTACATTCACCAGTTTAATCCTTTGTAATAGATTAAACTCTGGTCGCTGCAAGGAGGCATACTGTAATATATTACCTATAGTCTCATCTTATAGCTATGATACCAGTGTTTTCATTATTAAAGTTTTATATGCTTAATATCTAATAGCATCGGTCCTCAATTACTCCTCTTTAGCAGAATTTTATTTGAAAATCACTCTTCAGCTTTCAAATGCAATTATTTGCTATCTTACTCATAAGATATAAATTTCTTGAGGGCAGGATTGGTTTATTTATGGATTGCCAAGAATATTGTTACTGGGTCATTAGGTAACTTTTTTTTTTTTTTTTTTTTTTTTTTTTTTGAGACAGAGTCTCAAACTGTCACGCTGGGTAGAGTGCCATGGCATCATAGCTCACAGCAATCTCCAACTAGGGCTCAAGCAATCCTCTTGTGTTTTTCTATTTTTAGTAGAGACGGGGTCTCGCTTTTCTTCAGGCTGTTTTCAGACTCATGAACTCCAGCAATCCACCAGCCTTAGCCTCCCAGAGTACTAGGATTACAGGTGTGAGCCACAGCACCCGGCTGGTATGAACATTTTTTTCTGCTCTTAACACTTACTTCCGAAGTTTTCAAAAAGGGTTTTGCCAATTTTATTGTAACCCATCTGGCAGCTGGGTATTTTCTAAGTTGATGTTTATTTTCTGTTAACCTTATTTCCATCTTGTTCAAGAGGTTGTGGAAGAACAGCTTAAAAGTACTCAGAGGTTGTTCCTAATCATTCAGTGGCCTGAGAAGTGGGAGCTGCAAACAAGTTTCTGAGGCAGGCTGAAGGCCTGTTTTCAGTAGGGAACTACTGAATAGGCACAGAGGGTACATGTACCCTTCAGACCAGTCTGTAATGTCAGGTTGAGTAGCAGCAGCTCCACGAGCTGGAACAGTTCATTCACCATGAAATTCTTCCTTGTTCATGGCTTTCTCAGCAGCAGCTTGCTCTTCCTTTTCAAACTCTTCAGGATCTCTGTAGAAGTAGAGATCAGACATTACCTCCCATACGTGTTCATGGGAGATGGTGCCATGTATGTGGAATTCTGGACTAGCATTCACATCAGAGCCACTGAGTGAGCTCCTTTGTTGTATGGGATGGAGACATCCACATAATGCAGAGGAGAATCTCTGTTACACAGAGCAATGGTAGGCAGATTAACATAAGACCCCTCTATGAGAGGCTGGTGGTCAACCCTGGGATCAGTAACCAGTGGAAGACTCAGCTCTGGAATACTGCCTGGATCTGGTTAGTGAAAGTTCTTGGAGTGAAGTGGCCAGCCAAATGAGTGGCTTCAGTGGTAGCAGCAAACATCAGCACAGATCACTGGCCAGTATTCCTGGAGGACATGACACTGACATCAACAGGGTTTTCAATGGCAAAAATGGTATCAGCTCCTAATAGAAGCTTCTCCCCCGATCCTCTTCAGATTTAGGATGTAGATGACATCACTTCTCCTTTTGTAGATGTACTGTTACATTGGAAGTCAAGGTTGGTGCCACCTAAGTAGGTTCCTCCCACAAGGACTTTGAGGACTTCCCCTTCCTTTTCAGGATATCAAGGGCTTCCAACATTGTGAAAGATTCCCTTTAAGTTATGATGGGAATTCAGAACAATGCTGTATGGACCCTGCTCTGGGTAGTATGGAAAACACAGCTGGATATTTTGAAATAAAGATTTTTTTTTTCACCCCAAACTTGGTGGGGGAAAAATAACCTTATTTCAATTTCTTATCTCTGTAAAACATGACAAACATGTTTAATGTGTAGTAGGTGCTTAATCAATGTTTATTCAATGAATAAATGGCCTGTATGAATTGATGTATATATTTGGAGATGGGGAAGTTTATACAAACATGTGACTATAATAGGTAAATGATGGCTGGATATAAGTTTGTGGGCTAAAAGCTTATAGTCCATCTGCAAAAAGCACCCTGGGATTCAGACTTGAGTTGGGGCAATCTCTTGAGCAGAGTTTTTCAATCTTTTCTTATCTCATGGCACACTTGAACCTACAGTTAAACTTCCATGGCACACTTAAATTATGTTGATCAAAAAAAAAAAAAGTTAACAAAAAGAACATAGTAATTGGGTAGAGTGCCATGGTGTCACAGCTCACAGCGAATTCTTGGGATCAAGTGATCCTCTTGACTCATTAGCCTCCCAAGTAGCTGGAACTTTCGGTACCAGCCACAACACTGGCTAGGTTTTCTATTTTTAATAGAAATAGGGTCATGCACTTGCTCAGGCTAGTTTTAAACTCCTGAGCTCAAGCTCCACCTGCCTCGGCCTCTATGAGTGCTAGGATTAAAGGTGTGAGCCACCACACTCGGCCTCAATTGATGATTTTTAAAATTTTTCACAGCACACCTAAGATCTTCCCACAGCATGTGGCACACCAGTTGAAAATTACTGCTCTAGGGAGCAAGATGGACTAGAGACAGCTTCATTGCAGCTGGGTGTGGTAAGATTGTGGGTTTATTTTATTTTATTTATTTATTTATTAGAGACAGAATCTCCATTTATTTATTTATTATTTAGAGACAGAATCTCACTTTACTGCCCTTGGTATAGTGCTGTGGCGTCACAGCTCACGGCAACCTCCAACTCCTGGGATTAGGCAATTCTCTTGCCTCAGCCTCCCGAGTAGCTGGGACTACAGGCTACTCCGCCTGTATGAATGCCTGGCTATTTTTTTGTTGCAGTTTGGCTGGGGCCGGATTCAAACCCGCCACTCTCGGTATATGGGGCCAGCACCCTGCCCACTGAGCCATAGGCACTGCCCGATTTTATTTTTTATTTTTTTTTTTTAACTTGGGCACTTGGTTGAGCTACTTTGGGAGAGCTTGGGTGAACAAGGAAGTGACTTTGAATAGTGCCCAGAGGCTGGGACTGAGCTGCTGAGGCAGAGGGGCGCTATCATTGTTCAGCTGTAGGCCAGGGGCAGCCATTGTGGGAGAGATGCCTTGCAGGCTCGGCCCTCAGGGTCCTAGTTTTGCTCCCTCTGTTATCCCCCCCCCAATTTTATCCCTTGAGTTTTTTTGTTTTGGTTTAATTTATGGTATTTTTGTTTTTTTTCTCTATTTGGTAGAGCTGAGGTCTTGTGTCTGCTCAGGCTGGCAAAGAGCTGTAGACATCAAGGGATCCATCCAATCTAGCACCCCAAGAGATTGGGATTTGCAAGTGTGGGTCAAAGTACCCTACTGTGCACCACTATTACTTCTATATCTCTCTTTCTTTTCCTCTCTTTTTTGGGTCAATCTTCCCTTTTACTCACCCTTTCTTCTATCTATCTATCTATCTATCTATCTATCTATCTATCTATCTATCTATCTTTTATCCCTTCTTGCTCTTCACTCTTCTCTTCCTTTTAGCCCTTTACCAAAAGGACACTTCAACACCTTAGGTCAGAGGCACAGTAACTTAAAGAGCAGGAGGAAGTGAAAGGAAAACATAGGGCAAGGAAAGGGACAAAAAGAAAACACTCATGAGGAAGAAACAGCAGAAAAATCCTGGAAACATGAAAACCCAGACCAGAATAACCTCCTGAAGCGATCATGAGGTAGCTACTGCAGAGGATTCAGAAGGATGCAAAAGAAATGTTAGACGTGACAGAAAGATAATTTAAAATATGGATGGTAAAAACAATGACGGAAATTGCTGAGAAAGTGGAAAATAACCAAATGGAAATCCACAAACAGAATCAAATAAGAGATGAAGGATATGAAGAATATAGAAAAGATATAGTAGGGCTTAAGGAATTGAAGTAGTCAACCAGGGAACTTAAAGATGCAGTAGAAATTATCAATAAAAGACTTTTGATAAAAGAAATTATCAAAAAAAGACATGCAGAAGAATGGTCTTAGAGGGAGAGGATGAAGCTGTTGAGCTAACTCAGGTAGTTAAAGAGACAGAAAAAAAGAGAGAGAGAAAGCAGAAAGTTCACTGACAGAATTATGGAACTTCATGAAGTATTCAAACTTATGAGTGATATATATCCCAGAAGGGGAGGAAGAATGCTTCAGAGACATGGAAGCCCTACTAGAGGATATCATAAATAAAAATTTCCCAAATATCACCAAAGATTCTGACACACTCCTGTCAGAGGGATATCAGACTCCAGGTCCTCTCAACTCAAAGCAAGCTTTTGCAAGACACATTGTCATGAACCTGTCTAAAGTCAAGATGAAACAGAGGATTCTTTAAGCTGCTAGGAGTAAGTGCCAATTGACCAACAGGGGCAAATATATCAGGGTGACCTCAGACTTCTCTGATGAAATTCTTCAAGGCAAAAGAGAATGGTCATCTACCTTTAATCTACTTAAAACAATTTCTAGACCAGAATTCTATATCCTGCTAAGCTAACCATTAAAATTGATGGATAAATAAAACTATTCACTGCTATGCAAACACTGAAAAAGTTTGCCACAAAAAGACCAGCTCTACAGGAAATACTTAGACCTATTCTCCACACTGACAATCACAATGAACCACCTGCAAACTAAACACCCAGAAACTAAAGGACAAAATATAGTTTCTACAATGACGCAAAAAATAAAACTAAGCGATGGACAAAATCTTATTCACAAAATATGATGAATAGAAGTCTACCACATTTATCAATTATCTCAATAAATGTTAAGGCTTGAATAAAAAAGGACAAGCCATTCATTTGCTGTTTGCAGGAAACATGCCTAGCCTCAAAGGACAAAGTAAAACTCAGGGTTAAAAGATGGAAGACAATATTTCAGGCAAATAGAAATCAGAAGAAAAGAGGGGTTGTAATCTTATTTTCAGAAACAAGTGGATTTAAAGCAACTAAGTTCAAAAAAGACAAAGATGGTCCCTTCATGGTGGTCAAGGGAACAATACAACAAGAGGACATTTCAATTCTAAATACTTAGGACCCCAATTTAAATGATCCCAGATTCTTGAAACAGACCTTAATTAGTCTAAGCAATATGATATCCCATAACACAATAGCAAGGGACGTTAACACTCCTCTTACAGAGCTAGACAGATCCTATAAACACAAACTAAACAAAATGTGATCATAGAACAAATATGCTTAATAGACACAGACAGAACATTCCATCCCAAAGCTAAAGAATATACATTCTTCTCATCAGCCCATGGAACATTCTCCAAAACGGATCATATCCTAGGGTACAAACCAAACCTCAACAAAATCAAAAGAATTGAAATTTTACCTTGTATCTTCTCAGACCACGAGGCAATAGAGGTGAAACACAATTCCAAAAAAAAAGTCCAACCCCACACAAAAGCATGGAAACTAAACAACCTTAAGCTGAATGATAGTTGGGTTTAGGAAGAGATAAAAGAAACAATTAACTCCATTGAGCAAAACAACAATGAAGACACAAGCTACCAAATCCTGTGGGATGCATCAAAAGCAGCCATGAGAGTAAAATATATCACTTTAGATGCCTACATTTAAAAAACAGAGAGTGCATCAACAAACTCACAAATCATCTTATGTAATTGGAAAAAGAAGAATCTAAGCCTATACCCAGCAGAAGAAAAGAAGTATCCAAAATTAAATCAGAGATTAATGAAATTGAAAAGAATCATTCAGAAAAGAATCATTCAGAAATTAATGAAATTGAAAAGAATCATTCAGAAAATTAATGAAACAAGGAGTTGGTTTTTTGAAAAAAATAAATAAAATAGACAAATTTGGCCAGAGTAATTAGAAGTAAAAAGGTGGGGGAGGGGGAAAGAGGCAAGATGGCCAACGGGGGCCAGCTTTTCACAGAGGCTCCCATCCAGAAGGAGAGTTAAAGGACAGAAGTTTAGCAAGTAAGCCGATGGTTTGGAGCTGAGCCAAGAGAGAAGGTTGAAGAACGCACATCAACCCTGCTGAGGCAAGCTGCGACCCCAAAGGATACAAACAAAAGGTACAAAATCCATCGCCAAGTGGACAGGTGTCCCCTCCCCCATGAGAACAACTCACAGTATACACCATACAAACAAGCAAGCAGAGTTCAAAAGTCCTCCCATTTTATCCCATGGGAGAGACCCTCTAAAAAATGGACCTCCTTCCCCTACTAGGGTGCCATGCCACTCTCCTGCCAGGCATAAAACTGTATATATTTTCTATCTGAAATTCTGAACTCCCAGAACTCCCCTCTACTCTCACCCCAAGGTCTGGAAGCCTGTCCCTCATGGAGTCCATACTCTTATGCATTTTCTCGAGAGGTGTGGAGAGGGCAAGGGCTGTTGCTGGTCTGTGCTGATTCTGTGGCATGGGAGTAAGGAGAAGACAGTCAACTAAGAGGGAACCATACGGGAGCGGTAGTGCTCCAAGGTACAGAACAGCAGCTGTAGTGGTGGGAACAATAGGGCTCACACCCCTGGGAATATTCTGGAGACACATTCCCTGTCTCTCTGGGCAACCAGAGGAAGCCAGGCATCTTCTCTGGTAGCAACCACTGGCGGAACAGATCTGGGATGGAAACACAGGCACTGTGAGTAAAGGGTATGCCTGAGGTGGTACCGGCATGTATTCTAGTCCCCAGGCAGAGCTCGGGGACTAGAATACATGTGCACAGAGATGGCAGACTCCTAGGGTGGGGGTGACCCAGAGGACTGCTTTACTGAGCCTAAGATGCACCTGATTCTCAGGGGAACATAGCAGACAAAGGTGGGCAGGCAGAAGCTGGAACTGACAGCTGAGTGTGAGCTCTAACCATGCCCGTCCCAACATAGACTGAAGCTGAGAACAGGCAGTAGCATAGACGGGGGCTGAGTTGCAGTTTCTGTGAACTCATACAGTGTCTGATCTGCAGGGGAATATAGCTGGGACAGAAACAAATTCTGCGAAGTTCTGTTCTATCAGCAACATCAAGGAGGGGCGGGGCTGGAACTGAGTGAACCGCCCCAGCCTCCATTAAGCACCTGAGGTTGTCAGGCCTCACTTCCCCCTGCTGGAGAGTGGCAGAAAACAGTGGCCTTGCTGAGGAGACATAGATCTTCCTGTGACTCAGGCAGGTGCAAGCCCCTGGAGCATCTGCTCATTGGAGGGAACTGGGTCACAGCCCTGCACGGTTACCAGTGACTGGGTGTGACAGAGGTGCAAGGTGGGGAAGGAGGCATCTATCTTCCCAGACTAATTTATTTGCTGGGTGGGCCCTTCTGATCTCACAGAATACCAGAGTGAGTCATACTTGAGTTGCCAGCAGACCCCTGCTATTTAGATGTTGGAGAACTTTTGAACTCTCTAACCTGAACCCAAGCTGACTGGGACAATTGATTTAGACCTCTTGAAATGGGCCAAACACCCAAGGACCATCCAAAGTGGTGACCTGGGTGTGTGGGTGTTGGAAAGTTTGATTTTCCTTTTCCAATTGTTGCCTCTGGGGTGTGGGGTGACTTAATCACTGGTACTTCTCCACAGAGAAACCCAGAGTGACTGATTCACTAGGATAGGACAGAGACAAGCTGAAAACAAGACAGAGCTACTTAGCTGCACCACACCAAGCAGGTACCCAGTTTCTCAGGCCGTAGCACTGTATGGGTCCTTGGCAAAGCTCTAGGGTAAAAGGTACAGACACCATTCCCAGCTTTTGGGCAAAGGGATGGCTACTCCTGGAGTCCCCAGCCCAACTTCTCCTAATCTGCTCATCTAGCCAAACAGTGTAAAATACTCATGGGGCGGAATTAGTGGAAAAACTCTGGTAACATGAATAACCAGAGTAGATCAAGGCCCACAAGGAGCAATATGGTTGACACAACTGAAGATTACATTCATAAGAACATGGCAGAGATGTCAGAAATTGAATTTAGAATTGAGATTGCAAATAAGATTAATAGAATAGAGATAAAGTTGGAATTAGAAATTCAAGGAGCATTTCAAAAGTTGTCTCAAGAATTCAAAGACAAAATCACTAAAGATTTTGACACATTGAGACAAGAATTTGCAGCCCTCTAAGATCTGAGAAATACAGTAGAATCCCTCAGTAACAGGATGGAGCAAGCAAAAGAAAGGATTTCTGACATTTAAGACAAAGCTTTTGAATGCTCCAAAACTCTCAAGGAGGATGAGAAATGGAGAGCAAAAACAGATCATTCTCCCAGAGAGCTCTGGGATAATTCAAAGAAAAATAATATTCACCTTGGAGGAATCCCTGAAGGTGACAAAGTGGCTTCACAAGGCACAGAGGCTCTTCTTCATGAGATTATGAAAGAGAACTTTCCAGACATGTCAAGAGATTCTAAAATTCAGATAGCAGACAATTTCAGAACCCCAGCAGACTCAACCTAAATAAGACATCCCCCAGGTAAATCATAATTAACTTCACTAAAGTTAATATGAAGGAGAAAATTCTGAAAGCAGCCAGATGTAAGAAAACCATAAAATAACAGGGGAAGAATATCAGAATGACTGCAGATCTCTCAGCTGAAACCTTTCAAGCTAGAAGAGGGTGGTCATCAACTTTTATTCTCCTAAAACAAAATAACTTTCAACCCAGGATCCTGTATCCAGCTAAACTGAGTTTCATTTATGATAGAGAAATTAAATACTTTAATGACATTCACATGTTGAAGAAATTTGCCATAACTAAACCAGCTCTCCAGAATATTCTCAGACATATCCTCAATATGACCAGTGCAATCCTCCACCACAAAAGTAAACTAATTCAGAAACTTTTGATCAAATTCCAACTTCCACAGTGGAGAAAGGATTAAAAATGTCCACTGGACTTTTGAAAACTCGATACCCAAAATTCTACCAGGCTTATCAATATTCTCAATTAAAGTGAATGGCTTAAATTGTCCTCTAAAGAGGCACAGGTTGGCTGACTGGATACAAAAACTCAGGCCAGATATCTGCTGCATACAAGAATCTCATATTACATTAAAAGAGAAATATAGACTCAGGGTGAAGGGATGGTCATCTATATTCCAGGCAAATGGAAATCAGAAAAAGCAGGTGTTGCAATTCTATTTGCAGATACAGTAGGCTTTAAACCAACAAAAGTAAGGAAGGATTAGGATGTCACTTCATATTTGTTAAGGATAATACTCAATATGATGAGATTTCAATTATTAATATTTATGCACCCAACCAGATTGCACCTCCATTTATAAGAGACTCCAACAGACATGAACAACTTGATTTCCTTCAGCTCCATAGTAGTTGGAGATTTTAACACTCCTTTGGCAGTGTTGGATAGATCCTTAAATAAGAAACTAAGCAAAGAAATTGTAGACTTAAACTTAACCATTCACCATTTGGATTTAACAGACATCTATAGAAGATTTCATCCTAACAAAACTGAATACACATTCTTCTCATCAGCCCACGGAACATACTCAAAAATCAATCACATCTTAGGTCACAAGTCTAACCTTAGCAAATTTAAAAGAATACAAATTACTCCTTGCATCTTCTTGGACCATCATGGAATAAAAGTTGAACTAAGTAATGACGGGAATCTGTATACTCATACAAAAACATGGAAGCTAAATAACCTTATGCTGAATGATAGCTGGGTCACAGATGAGATTAAGAAGGAAATTAACAAATTTTTGGAACAAAATGATAATGAAGACACGAATTATCAGAACCTCTGGAATACAGCAAAGGCAGTCCTAAGAGGGAAATTAATAGCACTGCAAGCCTTCCTCAGGAGAACAGAAAGAGAGGAAGTTAACAACTTAATGGGACATCACAAGCAACTGGAAAAGAAAGAACATTCCAATGCCAAACCCAGCAGCAGAAAAGAAATAACCAAAATTAGAGCAGAATTAAATGAATTTGAAAACAAAAGGATTATACAATAGATCAATAAACCAAAAAGTTGGTTTTTTGAAAAGGTCAACAAAATAGATAAAACTTTGGCTAACCTAACCAGGAAAAAAAAAAGAGTAAAATCTCTAATTTCATCAATCAGAAATGGTAAAGACAAAATAACAACAGACTCCTCAGAAATTCAAAAAATCCTTAATGAATATTACAAGAAACTTTATTCTCAGAAATACGAAAATCTGAAGGAAATAGACCAATACTTGGAAGCATGCCACTGTAGGAGACATAGCAAGAATGAAGCGGAAATGTTGAACAGGCCTACATCAAGTTGTGAAAATAGCATCAACTATACAAAATCTCCCTAAAAACAAAAGTCCAAGACCAGATGGTTTCACGTCAGAATTCTACCAAACCTTTAAAGAGGAACTAGTACCTGTATTACTCAACCTTTTCCAACATAGAAAAAGAAGAAATAGTACCCAGCACATTCTATGAAGCAAAGATCACCTTGATCCCCAAACCAGGAAAAGACCCAACAAGAAAAGAAAATTATAGACCAATATCACCAATGAATATTGTTACAAAAATATTCAACAAGGTCCTAACAAACAGCATACAGCAATACATCTAACAAATTATACACCATGACCAAGTGGGTTTTATCCCAGGGTCTCAAGGCTGGTTCAATATAGGTAAATCTATAAATATAATTCAGCACAAAAACAAATTAAAAAACAAAGACCATAGGATTCTCTCAATTGATGCAGAAAAGGCTTTTGATAATATCCAGCATCCCTTCATGATCAGAACACTTAAGAAAATTGATATAGAAGGGACATTTCTTAAACTGATAGAGGCCATCTACAGCAAACCCACAGCCAATATTGTATTGAATGGAGTTAAATTGAAATCA
>CAUYPK010168922.1:0-22302 GCA_963574355.1 Loris lydekkerianus
ACAATCTGAAATATTCTCATCAAACTGTTCAATGTAGCCTTCATGGCATTTTCTTAGTTATCATATGTAGACATTTGTATTCTGCCTTTAGTAAGTTTGCCTGTACCCATTCTAAGATGCACCATAGGTGTGGCCCCACCATTACCCTCCCTCCACCCGAACCTCCCCCAGGGCTGGGTTTGAACCCGCCACCTCCAGCATATGGGGCCGGCACCCTACTCCTTTGAGCCATAGGTGCTGCCCTATACGTCAATATTTTAAAGCCCATGAAATATCCAGATTGTCATCAAATAAATAAATAACCTTGTGGAGTATATTGCTTTCTAATTTTTTTTCATTAAAATAATCCAGTGAGCCAGGCATTGTGATTATTTTTATTATGCTATTGATCCACATTATTATTACATTACTGTCCCATGTACCAGATTATGAAATGGAGGCTCAACAGCATTTCCTTGGCTAGTGTCAGAAACCTTTGTCAGCAAACATGATGTGGAATGCCACAGAAGCAAATGAAATAAAAGTTTACCCTGATTTCATTCCTGGGGTCCTCAAACATTCCCATTCCTGCCCTCTCACCATGCTTTCCCACAACACTACGGGGCTCTCTGTTTAAGAGTTCACATGCCCCAAATTCCCAGTCCTCCCAGAAATGTGAGGTAGCATCTCAATCTGCACTGTCCCACGCAGGAGCCCCTGGCCATCTGTGCTACTGTGCACTCGAGATGTGGCTCCTTCAAATTGAGATGTGAGACAAGTGAATGCTACAGCCTAGAGTCTGAAGACGTAAATAGCTCATTAATAATTTTGCATATTAAGGACACACTGAAATTATATTTTTGATATACGGTGTTAACATAAATTATCAAATTAATTTCACCTGTTTATGTTTACTTTTTAAATGGGATTCCTAGAAAATTTCAAATCACACGTCTGTCCTGCCTTATAGTTCTATTGGAAAGCGCTGATCTAAAGCCTGCTGGGAAAGCAATGTTCCGTCTTTTATTATGACAGCTTCAGAAAATAATGAACTTGTGTTTTAATCATGACACTACATAACTTTGGTTTTGTAAGAGGATGGAAACTCCTAGATAGGGTACCACTGGGAAAATCTATAGTGATACTTAAAGAAAAATGGACAGGGTAGTGGACAGTGTTTAGGAGAGAAAAGGAGTGTGGATGACCATGAACTCATAGCGCAGTGGTGGAAAATATTTTATCTCAATTTTATTAAGATCAATTTTATAAGTAAAGGCAGTTTTTGTGCCTTGGGGTATACTTTGGGGGTATTCTTGTACCCCCAAATAAGGTTAGTGTGTTGATTCATCAAATTCTTGTGGGTGTTTGTGGCAGCCATGTCACATGGAGCCAACCTAGAGTTGTCTGGGCCCAGTCAAGCCCTTACCTGTAACTCTCACTAAGGCAAGATTTGGAGCAACAGCTGCAGTTTTTGACCATGGATTAAAATCTTGATGTCCTCAAAGCCTTGCTTCATGTCAGGCTCTTGGACACCACAGTGCTTTCTCTACTGCTTTTATTTCTCAATCAGCTAGAGCTGTGCCACATTGTTTGAAATTTGTGAGTGTCAACAAATCTTGGAAGCTATTCTAGGGCCACTGTGCCAACTGTTCACCATAAGAGAGGCAGGTGCTTCAGTATCCCCGGTAATGGCAGAATTGCGGCTTTCCAGGACTTGGTAGGTAGTGTTCCGCCCTCATCATTTATATATTAATTCCAGCTCATATGTAATACTGTAGAAATTTCAAAGCACAACAAATGTTACGAAAGGCAGAGCCAAATCTTACTGCAAAAATTGCTCTTCCAGACACTTCCCTGAATCTGCAATTTCTCACGTTGACCGCTTCCTTAGGTGTGATCTTTCCAGCTAGATGGATATCTTCTTGTTGGCACTGCTAAGGAGTCAATAAATAGATTACACCCCTCTATCACCTTCTGGATTTGGAAGCAATTGAGAAACAGATCCAGGAGTCAGAAAGATGGTGAGAGGATGTGGCTTTAGTTTAGAGGCCCAGAAATCTCTTTAATACTTCACCCATGAATGAGAGAGACTCTTGCCCATTCATGAACAAATCTGGATCACAAAGGTCTACTCCAGGATCGGTGCGTGAATGATTAGACCAGAGCACCTACATCCCATGGCATCCTCCAGAGACAAGAGAATCCCAAGGCACTGAGCATGCTCAGTAAAGTCAACCCAACTGTAATCAAATAAGTCTGCTGGAGGGAGGAGTGAGGGGAAGGGTACTCTAGCAGAAGTCCCTCTGCATAGAAACATTAGGCCAGAGAAATGACTACTCTCCCCCTGCCAACAACCCTACATGAATTTATTTGTCTGCATGTTGTCAAAGACACAACAGGTCTTTGTTTATTTTTGAGACAGAGTCTTACTATGTCACCCTTGGTAGAGTGCTGTAGTGTCACAGCTCACAGCGACCTCAAACTCTTGGGCTCAAGAGATTCTCTTGCCTCAGCCTCCCAAGTAGCTAGGACTATAAGCACCTGCCACAACACCTGGTTGTTGCAGTTGTCATTGCTGTTTAGTAGGCCTGGGCCAGGTTCGAACCCGCCACCCTCGGTGCATGTGGCCAGTGCCATAACCACTGTACTATGGGTGCTGAGCCGACACATGAGGTCTTAATAAACACATTTGTCAGTACATGGCATATAGACCTGTACGATGTACCTTCCCTGATGCAAATTCCACTCATGCGTTCCAAAAATATTCGACCTGTGCCTGTTCTAGACTCAGCACAGTTATAGGGGATACTATAAAAGGAAACAGACAAAAACCCTGCCTTCATGGAGTTCGTATTTTTAAGAGGAGAGTAAAAGAAATAAATAAGCAAATAAGTGAAACCTGTGATATTACAGGTGGAGGTTAACTGCTGCTGAGGAAAAGTGTTACTGTCATAACACCAGACAGTAATTAGGAAGCCTCTCTGAGAAGTGACATTAGGAGAAAGACTGATGGGCTGGGAGAAGGAGCCCTGTGACTATCTGGGAGAAGGCACTCCAAGCAGAGCAAAGAGCAAGTACGAAGGCCCTGGGATGAATCCCTGAAATGCTGGAGGAAAAGCAAAGAGGCTAGAGTGGCTGGAACAGAATGAGCAAGGAAAGTTCACACATAATCTCTGTCTCCTGGGTGTTACATGTTCACGATATGTGATTTCTGCCTTTTTCTGAGTTTTTTTTTTTTCTGTTTGTTTTGTTTTGTTTTGTTTTTGTTGTTCTTTAGACGGGGTATTTCTATATTGCCCAGGCTGATCTTGAACTCCTGACATCAAAAAATTTACCCTCCCCAGCCTTCCAAGGAGCTGGGATTAGAGGCATGCACCCTAGGGCCTGGCCTATTCGTGTTTGAAAAAGTCAGATTCTCTTAAGAGTTCTAGTCCGGCTGCAGGGCTCAAGCCTCTGTATTCCTCTGTACCAGGCACAAGCTACAAACAAGCCATATGTACACGCAGTTCAGCACTTTGAACCTGCCTCACCTTCACTCACAGCCAGAGAATTTCTAGAGGGCTGGACACTATCTTCATTACACCTCTCTGAATCCAGCAAACACCCTTCAGAAAGCAAGATCTCTGCATGTGTGGTGGTGAAGGACAGTCCTAGACTACCGTGCCTCAGAGACATTTGTGAACAACCTGCCTCTACACATCTCTGGACTTCTCTTCAGTATTGACCATGGGTTTTCCCAGCAGCAGTGGCTTCACCTAGAATACAAGGCTGACCTCTCCCATATTTACATCAGACTTAGCACAGCACTCTCTGACTGTATAGGTTGGGCTGCTATAACAGACAAGCACAGACTGAGCAGCCTAAATAGCAAACATTTATTTCCTACAACTCTGAGGGCTGGGAAGTCCAAGCTCAAGCTGCTGGCAGATCTGGTCCCTGGTAACAGCTCCACTCTCTGCCTGACCTGCAGGTGGCTATCTTCTTGGTATATCTACACATGGTGGAGAACACAAAGAAAGTTCCCATG
Source organism: Loris lydekkerianus (assembly GCA_963574355.1). NCBI lineage: Eukaryota > Metazoa > Chordata > Mammalia > Primates > Lorisidae > Loris > Loris lydekkerianus. The sequence goes on from CAUYPK010168922.1 coordinate 4,007, forward strand.
TGGATTCCTCCTTGTGTATGGGCATTCATCCCATTCATGAGAGCACCGCCTCATGATCTCATTACTTCACAAAGGGCCCACCTCCAGAGGCTGGTGCACTGGGGATTAGGCTGCAACATATAAATTTGGGGGAGCTACAAACATTTGGTCCATAAGCACTCATTTTGTCCTATTTAGGTGCTGCCATGTGTATACTTTGATGCCAGCACCTCCTACCCCCACCCCACCATAGATTTATTGGTTTCACAACTACTTATGGAGAGTTTATTATAAGTTCTCCATGAAAGAATAGGCTTCTGCCCTTGAGAGCTTATATTCAAAAAAATAACACCTTCTTTGAAGGCAGGACGCTGTCTTAGTCATCATCACGGCACAGTGCTTTCTTAGCCTAACATGCTCTATAAAGATATGCAAATGTTAAGACAAGTCACAAAGCAGAATTTTGTGGAACCAAAAATAAATGTGCTCCTCACTTTTTTATTCTTTAAATGGCTCATACAGGCTAATCAGAACGGAGAAGAGTGTTTAATTCCATGACTTCCTCCAAAATATACGTGAGGTCCATTTATTTCCCACATGGTATTTTGTCCTGTGATAAGTAAAACCCCACATTGCAAAAACACTGTGGCAAGAAGCTGGCTAGATGGGTCGAATTTTCTCCCTTCATTGTAAATCTTTAAAACTATCAGGAGTGAGTTTAAGATGGTTGACGCGTTAATGGGACTGTTGAATACATTGCATTGCTAGTAAGCCATAGGCTTTAACTCCTCAATATCAGCGTATCAAAATTTTCTATTATGTCATCAAGGAGGAGAAAATGTATTTTGAGAATTTTCCTAAAGTGCTTGAATTAATATTTCCTTTTTGTGGTCTAGGAAATTTTGTGAACAGCCCTGCTGATTTCCCATTAAGGTTACAGTGAAATGGCCCACTTGGCTTTCATTTGTAAATCAACAGCGAAGGAGACAGATTTCTAGTTTTTATCAGCATTAGCAGGGCTAAGCACATTTGTTCACAGGTGCTAGGAGTCACCACTTGAATGAAAAGCTGGGCAGGGAAATAGTATTTGTCTAGTGAAAGTATAACTGAAGTATAAACACAGCCCACACCTTTGAATATGGCATTATACATTCTGTGCTGCTGTTAACTCAACGTTGAAAAAAAAACCTTGGCATTTTCTTTCCTTGAGTTCATTCCTTAAATGGAATTAGCACATTTTAAAGCCTTAGGATTATCATTATTGATAGAATGACAGCATTTTGTACCGACAACAGCCTTTTTACTGTTAATTGGGTTCTGAGATTGCGGGATGACATAGATTTTCTGATTTTTAAATACTAGAAAAAGCAACATGTGAACAACGAAACAAAGTTCTTTGACAGTTTTAGGATTAGGACTTAAAGTGTGTAATTCCAAACTTTTGTTAGGTCCCTCCGGAAATAGTATCTCCTGCGATTTGTCTTGATGATTCTTTGGCAGATCTCCTAGAAAACTAAATTTGCTAGAGCAAGGTGGCCTGAAGCAGGGTGAGCAGTAGAAATTGTCACTTCTTGAATCCATGGGTCTTGTAATACAGAAGAAATCTCCATTCAACCATACACATATAAGGTTGCTTTTGCTGGAAAATTGATCATAAAATTCAGCATCGAATTCAAGCGATCATTGGACCCATTGACTTTTAAGAACAACATTAGTTTATCAAAAGTTTTATCAAACACTGTCAGATCATCAAAAATATTCCCATTGGTTTACAGGTTTCCTTAGAAGATAGGAAAAAAGTCTGATGTGCCAATGAATTGCTTCTAGAAAAGCATATGAGAAAATCCAATACTTGGAAAATTAATAAAATAGCACCGTACAATTTATCACATCCCCCAACAGTGAAAAGAATTGACATCAACATGCTCACCTCTGCCCATTGTACCATTGTGCTGTAGGTATCGCTGAACATATGGCACCTGTTATCACCCACTCTTCTCCCTCTCCCTCCCTCTGAGATGTGCAGACCAGACCCCATCGCATTTCTAGGGAGTATAATATAATTATATCAAGTTACCAGATTTTGATGTGCAAAAAAATGAATTAGGTAGCCCCTTCCTAGCAATAGGAGTATATGTATGCAAACAATGTTATTAAGTGAACATTATGAATTAACTGAATATAATTGTTCTAGGAGATAAATATTCTCAACCATTTCAGTTGTCATCCATCCACCAGAAGAACAAGCATCATTGAGCAAATACGATTTTAATCAGGATCGAGTCTGCTTCTTGGTTTATTTCTAATCTAGATTTTTTTCCTTTTTGGCTTAGAGGAATATTTAAAAGCCTGCCTAAATTATAGATGTTATCCGTTGTTGGGAATAAAATTTTCACCTTTAGACCCCAAATTTTTGATTGTCAAAATAATTTTACAAATGAAAAGCTTGCTGGATTATGCTGCTATATTATTACTTTCACAACAATCTAGCCTGCGTTCTGGATAAAATGACAAAGGCATTTGAAAGAAAAAAGATACTTTTAAATGACATCTTTGAGTCATGGTTGTAGGGTGTGAATTGAGCTCAGAGTAGAGGAAAGAAGAAACATTTCCATTAATATTCCCACAGAAGGAAACGGGGGAAAAAGTGAAAACATAATGTTTTCCTCACTCTCAAAAGTAATGGTATAAAGATATTCCCAGATAACTTTAAACCAAGTACATCGACAGGGAGGAAAGATGAGCTACCTTCCTCTTGCCTTCCCTTTCCTTGGGTAGAACTACGTCACTCAAACATCTACTTACTCAAGTCGTGTTTTGAGGCATATTGATTGTATCTTATAATGTATTGGGAATTGGAACTGCCTTGGCCCTAGCTACAAAAACACAATCTCATTCCCTCAGATAGATGTCCAATTTCTTCCTCTTGAGAGCTCCTCTTTCCTTCTGTATCCCAGGAGTTTACTCATCTAAAGCCACTCCACCTCCCATGCCTAGAAGCGAGAAACTCGAAAGCCTCATCAGTCCATTGGCCTTGATTTCTGCCCCACCATACAAGGTCACCATTAAAAACTCAGCTCATGGGTGGCTGTGGCTCAAAAAAGTAGGGTGCCGGTGGTGGATTCAAACCCAGCCCTGGTCAAAAATAGAAAAAAAAAAAGATGGAGACTTTCCATCTAAAAAATTAAAAAACTCAGCTCACATTACTGCATAGAATTTTTCCTCTGTACACTGCCCTTAATGGACTAAATTCTTTCACAGGCTATGTGGTATCCCAGACTGAAGCTCTAGGATTGTAGGAGAGGAGGGGAGAGGAGGGGGAGGGAGGGGAGGGGAGGAGAGAGAAGGGGAGGGGAGGGGAGAGGAAGGGAGGGGAGGGGAGGGGAGAGGAGGGGAGAGGAGGTGGAACCTCAACTGCTTTCTTTCAAGATGGGTTCTCAACCCTTATGCCAATTTGTCTATCTCAATGGTCAGTGGTCAGCCTTCTGTAATTTATTTTTACTTTTCCCCATTCCCCTGGCTCCTCCTGGAAGAGCCCCAGAACGTAGCAGGATGTCCCTAAATGGTAGCCATCATCGTGATCACCAGTTCTCTGAGAACTCTACCCTGTTCTCCGAGATGATAACATGGGGCTCCCTACGACTCAGGTAACTTCTGCTTCTTTTCAGAAGTTTGTTTTTCGTCTGTGGGTTACTTGAGATACTGGGGTTTTCCTTTCCAGGAAGGTCGCATCCTATCATGTCCTCTGCCATCTAATCTCCATCCTGAAGCCCTGCACTTCTCCCACCCTCTGAGACAGGGTGGCAATGCTCTAGAAGCAAAGACCCCCTGTGTCCTCTCTCTTAAACCCTGAACCAGAGTCCCTGTGAGCAGCCTCTGGCATCTCCCTGGGCCTTTCTTAACCCTGCTGCAACTTTCCAACAGATGGCACAACAAGGCCCATTCACCCCACACCAGAGGAAGAAAAAAGAGGAAGATGAGGAAAGGAAGGAAACTTGTCCCCACCCTGACCAAAAGCTTCCCAGTGTGTGACCTTGACACATAACACAGCTATGTCTCCAAGAATTCTGGGGTAGGCATGGGTCAATCGCAGAAAAAGGGAAGGATCTGCTTTAAGAACACTGATGAAGTGGCAGATTGCAACCTTCCCTCAATATGTATGTGCATAGTCTTTGTATCTAGTGTTTTTTCAGAAAGTTATTATCGTTTAGTTACAGTAAAATAAGAACCACCCAGTCATTTAATAAAAATGTGTCCCTTGCCTGTTCTTTGCTGGGCTGGTCCCTGCCCTGCTGGAAGACACAGGAAAAATCCCACATGGAGCCTACATTTAGGACGCTTTGGGTTCAGTAGGGAGCTCCAGAGATAGGACACTGATGACCTGAAGATCCATCATGACAATTCCAGGTTCTGAATGGTCAACCCCTTAGAAGATTGTGGAGCTGTTCAACCTGGGGCTCAGAGAAATTGCTTTCCCCTCAGGAGGAATTATCTCCTAAGCAGTGCTGTGATCTCCTGGCCTCCTGACAAGCACACGCTCTTTGTGACGGTTTTTCCTGGTCAGAGGGACAGAGAGTATCTTTTCTATACACTCTATGTACCTGTTTCCCCTGAAGACTGACAGCAGCTCTTTTCAAAATGGGTTAACCAACAGCAGGGATTCAGCCTGTGGTTATGAAGTGGAGTAATGTTAACTATGAGTGTATTGACAATTGCAAGTGAATTGTTAGTGCCTGCCTGTTCCATCTGTTATAACTATTTTAATAACCCATCTTAGAAATAGGCACAGAAACATATTATTAGTTTGATAATTCTCTATTTCAGATCATATATAGTACTCTCCAAAAAACAGCATTAGCCAAATAATAGCCGTAATAACACCTAACTTAATGCTTAAGCAACAATTCATAATTTACAAAACTGGAGTGAATACATTAGTTCTTTATCACAACCCCTTAAAGCCAATAAAGTGATCTTCATTTTTATGGATGAAAAACTATACCTCTGAGAAATTCAGAGGTTTGTCTAGACCAGGCGTCCTCAAACTGCGGCCCGTGGGCCAATTGAAGCGGTGTGAATTGTATTTGTTCCTGTTTTGTTTTTTACTTCAAAATAAGATATGTGCAGTGTGCATAGGAATTTGTTCATAGTTTGTTTGTTTGTTTTTAACTATAGTCCGGCCCTCCAACGGTCTGAGGGACAGTGAATTGGCCCCCTGTTTAAAAAGTTTGAGGATGCCTGGTCTAGAGCGATGGCGCTCACCTGGGGTGATTGGGCTTCCTGGAGGACTTTTGGCAATATCTGGAGATATTTCTGGTCGTCTCAACTTGCAAGGGCAGAGGGAGGTTACTGGCATTTAGTGGATAGAGACCAGTGGTGCTGCTAAACGTACTACAACAGACAGGACAACTTTTCACATCAAAGAATTATCCAGGCCACAGTGTCCATAGCACCAAGGTTAGGAAAAGCTGGACCACAGAGCTGGTAACATCTGAACCCAGGCTGATTACTCTAAATTCAGTACTTTTCTATATTCCCCAAATGAAAAGCTTTCCTTTTAAAGTAAACGGGGAAGCACAACCAATTACATTATACACATATGTTATGTTCATTTTGGCTTCTCTTTTTCCTGATCTCTGGGGAAGGGGTGGAAATTTTGCCTTTGGTAGACAATGAAATGTTGCTATAATATAAAAAATTTCCTCGTGACATTGGGAAACCTTTTAGCAAAATCCTACCCCCTCTTCCAACTTTATTCACCTCTATTGCATCCAATTTTTTGGATTACAAAGGGTGATAAATGTTATTGTGTTTCCTGATGCTAGGACTGAGATAGACAATGTGTAGAAACACGCAGGGGAGACAGGAGGCAGGAATAAATGATTGATTAGCATGCGTGTGCTTTCTCCATTACGGCTAGTAATGGCCCATGGATGTCATGTGAACTTGCCAAGGCTGCTGATAACCCAGTAGTCATTTTTATTGAGTTTTGAATATAAAATATTTTTAAAGAAGAGCCATCCATCTAATAATGAATTTTGAGGTAAGCTACGATAGCAGTTATTTTTAATTCCCTAAGTACACATCACTGTGAGTCAGGAGAGGCATCCAAGAATGTGTTAGTCAGTGGGGGATGCCAACAAAGATTAAAATTTGGAACAAGACTAGTAAAGGAATGGCTAAAAAAGGTGTAGTGCATCCATCTCATAGCCAAGGGCAGTAGAGTTAAGGGCACAGATTCTGATCCTGACCCTGGAGATGTATTAACGGGCTGAGAGTGACTCAGTTTCCCTCTACCTCCGTTTCCTCAACTATAAAATGCGAGTGTATATAGTACCTACCATACAGGGTGGTCCCAGGAACTAAATATACTTTAAAATGTGCCTGGCACATACTAAGTGTGAGAGTGCTACATATTTTTTATATTTTGCAGCCATTAACATGAATCTGGCAAACCTATGTGTAGTGATGTGAAAACACGGCATGACATTCTGTTATGTGAAAAGAAAAAAGAAAAGAAAAGAGAATCACAGAGCTATAATTATCACATCGGCCCATTTGTATTTTAAACATCTCTAATGACTAGATTTGTGAGTTGTAGGTTTCATGGTGAGGAAGAACTTGAACTTTTTTCTTCCATGAGAGAAGTTAGTAATCACTTCCTGGTTCATGAGACATACACTGTGAAGCAAACTTTCTTTTACTTTTCTCTAGTAATGGAATATAAGATAAGAAGACCCGCTGGGCTCCAGAGGAGGGGTGTAGAAGGACCTTCCAGGTTCCTTCAAAGCTACCTTTCTCAGGAGTCCTTAGAGGGCAGAGCTGGTCACCTGGGAAGAGGCAGGCAGAGGTGGAGGGTTCACTTGGCCGGTTAGGGATCTCCCTGGTCCTTCCTTTCTCAGGGAAACATGTCTAGAACCTCTCTGCTGTGGTCACGTCTGAGGTCTTTCAGCAGGAACACACCATCCTTCCACAGTATCCGAGGGAGATTTGTTGCAAGACCTCCTGTGGATACCAAATTGTGAAGATGCTCGAGTCCCTGATATAGAATAGCACAGTATTTGCATATGGTCTGTATATATCTTCCTGTATACTTTAAATCATCTCTAGATTACTCAAAATACCTAATTGAATGTAAATGCTTTGTGAATAATTGTTATATTGCATTGCTTAGGGAATAATGGCCAAAAAAGACTTAACATGCTCAGTACAGAAGTATTTTTGAAACTATGTGGTTGGTTGAATCCATGGATGCCGAACTCTCAAGTATGGATGGTCACCTGTACTCTAATAAGTCCCAACAAGAAATGCCACCTAAGAGAAAAAGAACCTGGCTAGGTGGAAAAGCCTGGTTGCCTGGCCTAGGAATACATGGAGTGACCACTTTTGGTGCAGATGTAGCTGAGGTGAAAAGCTTATTTGGACCAGTGTTCTTGGCTAAGAGGTCACATATGAGAATGGGGACAAAAGTGGATAAGTGTGTGGCTCTACTTTCTCTATGTAGAAAGGCACTGGAACAGTGAAGACCTCTGGGAGGTTTCGAGTCTACCTGAGAAGGCAGGAGCAATAAATAAACATGCCTCATACTAGTTTATATTAAAAATAATGCCATCTCATACACTGTTGGTGTGACATCAGACTGGTATAACCACTTTGGAAAACTCTTAGGCAGCATCTACCAAAAGTAAAATGTGCCTACCTAAGACTTAGCAATTCTAGGCATATAATAGCTATAGCTTAGGTACCCACCCAAAAGTTAAAAGTGCATATGTCCACCAAAACACATGCAGAGAATGATCAAAGCAGCTCTACTCAGACAAAATTGGGAAAACCTAAATTTTGGGGGGTGTTGAATAAATAAATTGTTATGTAATTCCCACAGTGGAATATTATCCAGCAGTAAAAAGAACAGCTTTTTCCTACAGGCAACCACATGGGTAAAATCTCACAGACATAATGAGTGGAAGAAGCCAGATGCACGTGAATGTACACTGGATGGTTCCAAGTTCAAGGACAGGCAAAGTTAATCAGTGGCAGCCGATGTCAGAGGCACAGTACTGACTATGGGAGGGAAGGAGGAAGACTTCTGGGATGTGGAAAATGTTCTCTTTATCTGAGTAGTGGTTACTTCAGTGTGTTTATATACATGTAAAAATTTAATGAGCTTGATAGTTTTTTTACTTTGTACTCTATGTAGGTTGTACTGTAATTTTTTTAAAGTTTTTGTTTTAAGTACATGAGTTAGTTCAAAGGCGTAAGGGATAGAGGAACGTCAAGAAGTCACAGCAGACTTCAGAGGGAAGGTAAGAAAGGAGCTGGATTTGATGGAACGGTAGAACTTGTTCCAAGGAATTGCAAGAGGGAGGTCAGATCAAGCAAGAGCACAGATGAAAACAACAGCACAGTGGCACAGATGCCCCAAAAGCTTGGCAAACTTGTGCTTGCCTTTCCAACATTGATCTTCCCTTCTCCCAGCTTTAGGGGCTTTGGAGGGTTGGTAGGATCGCCTCTGCCTCAGCTCCAATGTTGAGCTTTAATTGGTTTGAGCCTCAGCAACATAATTACTTAGGGATGAATGTAAACTGGTCATTACATGGTTTGGATCCTAAAACGGTCAAGTCTGGCCTCAACTGAGGCTTTGGTGTCGAGGTTCAGGGAAAACCAACAACTACCTCCTCTAGCACAAAAACAAAAAGCTTTTTGCTTCAGTTTTTAGTAAGAAGAGAGAGTTAGCCTGACAGGTAAAATTTGGCTAAGCTGAGAGAAAAGTAGGGAAATGAAACCTGAACCTTAATTGATGGCTTTAAACATATTTTTTGGATTTGCAAGCCCTGTTCCATTTAAGTTGGTTTGAATTGATTTTTCTATTGCTTTGTAACCTCAATGGCTTATCTACTAATCCATACACAGAATGTCTTAAAAGATACTTCCAGTTTCCATGGCCATATGCACAGCCCTACTTCATGGTCTCATAGGTACTACTTGAGAGAAATGCAATCGTTTTCTAACTGGTCTCTGCCTTTGGTTTCTTCTTACCTTCATTCATTGTCCATATTGTTTCTAGAATGTTCCTCCCAGGCCTATCTGATCACTGTGGCCACACGAATGACCCCAAAGGTTCCATGATCCTAATGCATTGTGAATAATGTCCAATGGATCCAAATTTGTCAGTTGAGTTTTAACATTTTCGTTCTGTTTGTGAATCTAAAAGTTCCTTGCTATTGAGCCTGCTAGCCTTTGGCACATGAATGTGTCAGGCTGGGGCTTCCTTCTCCACCAGTTTCATGGGAGTACCACTTCCCTTTCCAGATCTAACTCTAGCATTCTTAGCTCTTTCCAGCTGATAACAATTCTCCTTGTTAGGTGGCATGGCATAATTTCACCTTATGATAGGTCCTGGCTCACTTTGTCAGAGTTTGGGTGATTTGTGTGTGTCTAGCCGACTCACCAGATTGTGAAGGCTCGGAGGTTAAGGGCCCTATTTTTTCATCTTGAATTGCTTACCATTCCTTGAACATTGCTTTTCACAGACAAAAAGCTCAATGTCATATACCCTTTGGTTAGTTGAATAGAGATGAGGCTTCCATTAGGGAAAGAGATGGGAAGGAAATTGGAGAGGATAGGTTCTGGTGGGTAGGTGGGAGGGTAGCTGTTGGTGTATTTCAAAAGCTAAGCTTAATCATTTTATTGCACTGTGGAATAGGTGGAAGTCTCTCTGTTTTCCAAAATCTCTCTTATTCTTTCTATGTTATTTATGCTTTGTAAACCTTTTACATTTTTAACACCTCCGTTTCCTCACAAGAAAGGGCATGGTGCCTATTAAGGTTTGAAATAAGAAAAGAAATAAAATGAGAATGGTTAGCTTTTTTTTTTTTTTTTTTTTCTCTTCTTCATTATGATTCTAGAATATGCTTCCTGAATAGCTTTGCCAGCAAAGCAATGAGGCCCATCTACATGGGTGATGGCCTGAAATGCTTTTGGTTATAACCTAGTACTCATGTACTATAGTGTATATTATACAACTGAAACAAGCCCCTTAGCAGACAGTGCTACTTAATGCATAAAATGCACATTAGTGTTTTCTATGTTATTCAATTTTGCTTCAAATAAACAAAAAGTTGCTTTAAATCAGTTCATTGCCATTAAATAGTTAAGACTTGCAATTCGGAAAATGTGACACTAAAGTATATATATCCTAATTCTAAGCTACAACTATTGGATGAGCACTGCGCTGAGTGCTTTTGTTCCTATTTTATATTTAATCTTACATAATAATTCTACAGCAGACCATTACACCCATTTTATAGATGAGAAAAGAGAGGTAGAGTGAGGTCACATGGCTCCATGTGGTAGACCATGTTTCTGCTTACAGCTCAGCAACATGTGCCATGGCTGTAGGACAAGGCCAGCTTCATGAGAGATGTGCAATGGAGTGGACTTCAAAGGTACAGTGCACGCAGGGGGTGTGGACAAATCTCGATCACCGGGGTGTGGATGAAATGCCCTGTCTTCAACAACTTCGTTCTTTCTCTGGAACTCTGTTCCTGCCCAAGTTTCCCACTCTGCAAATCCTCCAAAAATGACAGGAACCCTTAAAATAGAACACTCAGACTTCAACAGAGAAAACAGTTTTATGATTAGGAGAAATCTTCTAGAAGGCTGGCACTAAATCTTTTGAATTGTCTTTAAATTACCAAAACTGTGGACACTAAGAATGAAAGATTCCCAAAGTTTTTTTTTTTTTCTTTTTCCCAAATCCCCAAACCATCTAAAAGTAGGTGAAATCTAAATTCTGCTCTGTGTGTGCCCAGATCCAATAAAGAAGGTTTATTATCTTAAACATCAATCTGTTGTATACAACCTAATCTCCCAAACTGCTTAATTTTCTGGGTCATTCTTGGAGGGATACTTATGTGCCAGGCAGTATGCTGGGCCTTTATAATACAAAGACCCACTCTTCACATTTATGAAGGGAACATTTCCTAAAGACAGAGAACATCATAAACCAGTAATTGTGCACAGTAGGATCCAGGCAGAAATAACAGTACAAGGTGTAAAGGAAAAACAGAAGATTGAATCATAGTCATGGCAAAGCAGAATTTTTATTTTTCCTACTTTTACATGTTTTAGGAGTTTGGGAAAAGGAACGGGAAAAAACATGTTGTCTCTCATTCTTAGTGTCCGTGAATTTATGTTAATTTAGACAAGACTCAAACAATTTAATGGCAGCCTCATAGAAGTTCCCTTCTAATCAGAAAACTGTCTTCTCTGTTGCAATGTGAGTATTCTATTTTGAGGATTTTGTCATTTTTTGAAGGACTTGCAGATTGGGAGACTAGGGCAGGAATACAGTTCCAGAGAAGAAATGAAGTTGTTGGATGGAGAGCATTTTGTCCGTACCTTGTCTCTCTTGGGTGCATTGCAAGTTTAAAGTTCCGCACACGAAGATCTTCCCTGAAGTTGGCCTTGACCTGAAGCCACAGAACATGTAACTGAGTTGTGAGCAGAAGCATGGTCTACCTGTGCTTAATTTCTGCTCTGTTATATGTAGCTGGGTGACCTTGGGCAATTTGCTATACCTCCAAGCCTTGGTCTCCTCCTTCATAAAATGTTAAAATAATAGTGCAGAGATACAATGACAGCAAGAGGCTGTCCCTATAACTTAGTAAATTAAGGCAATTATCCAAGTTTTGTCTTTAGGGTGTAGAATTCAGGTGACAGGTAGCTAGTGGCCTGTTGCAAATCAAACTCAATATTCGCCAGCAACATTTCCTAACAAAGAAATCAAAGTAAAATGCAACATTAAGAGAAACAGATTAGAAAAAAATATAAAATCTGTATTCTTTAGCATATAAAGGGCATCTTTAGGGTAATGACAGGTTCTTTATTCATTTATTTAACAAATGGCTATTGAACATCTAATAAGTGTAGCTGTTCCACTGAGATCGGTGTGGAAACATAAGGGTGAACAAGATTCCTGTAGTTCTTGCAATATGGAGTGTACAGTCTGAGGGGAGAGACAGCTGGTAAAAAAGGAAATGCCTTAATAAAAGATTCCAGTTGGGAACAGTGGATATAAAAGCTGATGTTCCAGCAGAGAGTAATAGGATGGGGTAGCCTTCAGAATGGTTAGAAGGGCCTCTAGGAGGAGGTGACTTTTAAGCTGAGACCAGAAGGATAACATGGAGTAAGCCTTGTGAACAGAAAGGGAAAGAATTAAAGAACCAGTGCATGCAAAGATCCTGGGGTGTGTAGGACTGTTTGTGTATCCCAAAGCTCTGCACTTCTTTCGTACACATTGGCTGGAGCCATCCTCTTCTACCCTGCCAGCTGCCTTTCTGATACATCCTTGCAGGGTGAGTAGAGCTCCAGGCAGGGGTTCTGGCAAGTTATGCCCATTTGAAATATCACCCTAAAAATATGCTAGGACAGCCCTCTCTTTTCCACACATCTGCCACAGGCTCTATCTTACTTACTGTGACTTAGACATCCAATCAAGACTGCCCTTGACATTTATCTCATTCTGACTTTTTTTTTTTTTTTTTTTGCCTACATTTTTGCCTCAGGTCCTGAGAGAATAGCTGCTGACACAAGGTAGATGCTTAAAAATCACTTGGTGAATTTTGGGATGAATTTCATTAGAGCGTCAGAGTGCTGATTTTTTATTTATTGTCTGTGATTTTGTTTGAGACACAGGATTGGGAGAGAGCAAACTGCATGGAATTTGAAGGGTTGTGGCACTGAGTTACTACAGGGCTACCTGGCTGTGACATTCATTTGCAACATGACCTTGGACAAGCCATCTGACTTGAGCTTTTACACGCTCAATTACAAATGAAGGTTTTGGTCCAAGTCCCCTTCAAGGCCTCTGGGTTTTTTGTTTTTTTTTTTCCTGTGAAGCACGGAGTATCAATATTTGCCACTCCTTCCACACCTCTATGAATGAAGTATTATCTGCAGGCATCAACTCAGTTCATGCAATAATCATGCCTTACATTTGATAGGAATTTGTCATTTTCCCAGCACTTTCATCTACACTATCTCACTTGATTTTAACTAGTCATGTAAGGTATTTAAGACAGGTATATATATATTTTTTTTAATGTCCGACTATATGTGAGACTTTCCAAGGTCACAAAGAGATAGAAAAAAGAAATGAGTAACATTTGTTTTTATCATCCTGACTATAGGTGGCACAATGTATGAAGTAGGACCTTTACCATGTGGGAGTGAAGCAAATTGTTTATCCCCTAGTATAGCAGTCACTACTTTTTAAAAATGTTAATGATGGGCAGCGCCCATAGCTCAGTGGGTAGGGTGCCAGCCACATACACTGCAGCTGGCAGGTTCGAACCCTGTTCAGGCCAGCTAAAACAACAAGGACCATTGCTACAACAACAACAACAGCAACAACAGCAACAAAAACAACAACAACAACAAAAACAAAAGCAGCCAGGCGCTGCAATGGATGCCTGTAGTTCCAGCTACTTTGGAGGCTAAGACAAGAGAATTGCTTAAGCCCAAGAGTTTGAGGTTGCTGTGAGTTGTGATGCCACAGCACTCTACACAGGACAACAGCTTGAGACTTTGTCTTAAAAAAAAAAAAGTGAATGATGATTTCAACAATGCTGACATTTAAAGCATTTTTTAAAAGTCAAACTCTTTAATGGTAAGGATCAGAAAAGTACCCAGGCTAGCTCAGTTGGGGAGAGGGAACATTGCGGGAATTAGCAATCTCATGGACAGGAGGCACTGTGATCCTCACAGTAATTGGGAATGTATCTGTAAGCATTTTTCCCTAGGACTTGTTTGCCTGCTTTCCTTGGAACTTCAAGATTGTTCTCTCTTATCTGAGGAGTAGTTTCCGATGCTTACTCACGGTTCTTATTTCCCTATAACCAGGGCTTTCACATGGCTAGGCTTCCTGGCACCAGCTCTGACCAGCTGATTTCAAGACATTTCCAATCTATCACTCACCCTAGACTACTGTCAGTGTCTTCCTCTTTTTGTTCCTGTTGTTCAGTCCGCTGAGGCTAGTGGGGTTGTGAAAGAAAGAGTCATCCGGCACCTAAATCAAGTTCTACCTTGTTATGAACTGGATGTTTGTGTCCTCTCCCCCATCTAGATTCATATGCTGAAGTTCTAATTCCAGTTGTGATGGTATTAGGATGTTACCTTTGGGCGGTAACTAGATTTAGCTGATAGCATGAGGGTAGAGCCCCAGTGATGGGGACAGTAATCTTGTAAGACAGAACACAGCTTGCTTGTTCTCCAGCACGTGAGAATATGGCAGCCATCCCTGTCTTAGGAAAAGAGTGCTCCTCAGAACGTGAATATGATGGCACCCTGGTCTCAGGCTTCCCAGCCTTTAGAAGTGCAAAAACCAAATGTCTGTTGTTGAAGCCACCCAGTGTATGGTTTTCTGCTATAGCAGCCTGAGTTGATGAAGACATAACTCTATACCAGATTTATTAACAGTTTCGTAGGCTAGGAAGTCTGTAGATGAAACAGACACCACAAAACAATCTACAACATCTCCTTTTGTAAATTTAAGTTTCACAGGATTTTCTTGATTCTCCTTTTCTTAATTGTCTCCAGTCTTCATAAGTATAACTGGAAAGTACTTATTCTCTGATAATTTGGGGGGGGGAACAACCAAATAAAATACCCACATTTGTACCTGCTATTTAGAATAGGAAAGGTAGTTGCATCATTTTCAGGTTGCAGGGTCAAAAAAATAAAAATGCTAGACTAGGAATCTGGTACTTTAGATCCCAAACCTGACCTATCACTGATTTCTGTATACATCATTTATTGTCCTTGAAATTCAGGGGAATGGGAAATCTTAAAAACCTAAAAGCTAGAAGGGATTTTATTTGATGATTTAATAACCTCTGCCTTTTATAGCAAAAAACCTTGACTTTGGGCCCTAGGTCACAGAACTCATTAGAGGTGGAGCCAGTGAATATTTTTCCCAAATCATCATTTGCGATCTTTTCATTACATCATCTAAGTAGAGCTTGTAAGGGTTTACTCTGAGCAGCAGAGATAACGCTTGGGATAACGTAGCATAAAGTAGTGTCTGAATGAAGTTGAGTCAGTCATGGTTCACGGTGCAAACTCGCTTTGAGGCGACATGGCTATAAATGAAGATTCTCTCCAAGTGAAGATTTTCTGGACGTAACAAAGTTCTCACACTTCTACCTAACTGGAAGGTGGTGTAGATGGAAGAGAAGGGAGGATCCACATCCCTCTTCCACACCAGAAACAACTTGGCTGGGAGCCTTCTCCCACACTCCCAACCCTCCCTAAGAAAACTGGCTTCACAGAGGGGGAGACCCCTGGCTCAGGCTTATGGTCGGCGAGGCCAGTGTTGCCTCTCCCGGCCTCTCTCTTGGGGACAGGGGGTCCTAGGGGACCTGACTCCTCTGCAGACGTCTGTGGAGTATAATTCGTGAATGTATTTAGAAGCTACACTTTGTGTCCAAGAGCAGGGACAGCCAAGAAACAGGACCAAGAAGAACAGCTTAAGGAAATGGGGCCTGCAAACGACCCCAGCCTCGAGAACCCGTACAGTGCCACCCCACGCGCGAAGCCCACCAGCGCCGGGCCACCCGTCTCCCGCCTCCGCTCCCGGAGGAGGCGTGGTCGACGCGCGCCGCCATCTTGGGCGTCTCTCTAGGCGCTCTGTTTACCACTCTATGGTCGCCCGCTCCTGCCCCGCCCCTCCCCAGTCATTGTCTGGAGGAGCTGCCGCGGCCGCAGCGCCGTCTCTTTATAAACCCGCAGTTCCCGGATGTGAATGGATTACAATGTATCTTTCAGGGAAACCTATTATTATCAATGTGACTCCACGGAGGAGTCAATGGTGATGAGGATGAGGATGAGGATGATGAGACATCTCTAAACTTGGAACAAGTTTAAGACTTTATAAGCGGAGAAGAAAAAAAAAAACATCACCAAGATTTGTTTGAGGAAAAATTATAACTCTTGTGTTGATTTTTTTTTTTCATAAACAATAAGAAAAAGTTGTTGGATTTTTTTTTTTTTAATGATTCCTTTTTTGGGGGAGGGAACTTTGTTGCAGTTTTATGGTGGAAAATGCAAAAACCAGAGCCAGGTGCATAATCTTGTAATCTGTGGATATCCCTGGAGCAGAACTGAGTACCAGTTAAAATACTTTTTTGGGGGATACACATGTGAGATACTAAGTACTTGCAGAAGATTTTTGTCTCTCTTTTTAAAGTCTCTTTCCTTGGAATATTGTGAGAATATTTGTGGCCATTTAAGGTAACGTTACAATTTGCTGTCAGAATAAACTGTTTGTAATTGAATTTAATTTTTAAAATGTCGATCACAGTGTTTTATAAAAACAAAAGGGACAACCTATTCAATAATTGCCAATGGGAGAAAGTGTGTGCATGCATTTTGTGTATGTACTCGCACATCTAGTAATACCAGGGTTTGTAGAATGTATTTTTTAACACATGTTAAATAACGTTATGTTGCATATATTGGATAAAGCACGCGTGTTATTACGAAACGATAGAATTACGAAGGTTAATTTTTATCCTAAAAAGTGGTGTGAAAAAGTGTGTTTTAAGAGCATGCAGGGCCTATAATGGTAAATGTTGAATTGAAAACTTACAGTGCTGGTGAACTGGGACTTAGCGTGCCTAGGAACTCAAGTGCAAAAACAAAACAACATACACCCCCCAAAATTGCTTTTTTTTTTTTTTTTTTTTGCGAAGTTTGCAGCTTTACTATTCTGTGACCTAAAAGGGAGGGAAAAGAAAGTATGTAATTCAGGTTTCGCCCCCAACGCAAAACTACCGAAACGAAAATCTCCTCAGCAAAATGTGGCTTGATTTATATATGGAAAAGAAAAATATTGTTCCTCTTGGCAAAGTCTTTTTGCATCACGTGTATTTGCAGCCTAGTATAAACTTGCTTTGCCGTGTGTGGATGTGTGAGTGAGAGGGAACGAGAGTAAGAGAAAGAAAGAAGTGAGGGGATGTAAACTCGAACAAATTTCAAAGTGCCTCCGAGGGATGAAACGGGCAAAAACTGAAGTGTTCAGGCTTCAGATTGTAACTGACGATCTGAGGAAAAATGAGGTGCTCGGTGAATTTTCGTTTGTACTTCTTGGCGAGGCGGGGGGAAGTGTTGAGGTTTTTATTTCGGGGGGGGGGGTGTGTGCATCCCAGCCAGCCCGACCCGGAGCGAGCCGCGTCTCCCCGCCGAGCCCCCCCACCCATTTCTTTGCTGAACTTGCAATTCCGTGCGCCTCGGCGTGTTCCCCCTCCCCCCTTCCCTCCGTCCCCTCCCCTCCCCGGAGAAGAGAGTTGGTGTTAAGAGTCAGGGATCTTGGCTGTGCGTCTGCGGATTTGTAGTGGCGGCGGCGGCGGCGGCGGCGGCGGCGGGGAAGGAGCAGGAGCGGGAGCGGGAGCAGGCGGAGGAGGTGGTGGTGGCGGCGGCCGCGGTTAGTCATGAACGCCGCCTGGGCGCCGGCGGTGCACCGAGAGCCCCTTCTCGCGCGCGGGCGGTAGGTACCGGCGCCGGCGGGCTCGGCGGGCTGCTGCGCCGCGCGGCGCGGGCTCGGGCTCGGCCGCCCCGCACGCGGCTCCGCGCCCCCCGCGCCCCCCGCGCCCCCCGCGGGCTCCCGGCTCCCGGCTCGCGGCCGAGACCCCCCTTCCCCTCCCGCGCCGCTTCCCTCCCCCCAGCTCCGGCCCCCGCCCCCTCCCCGGCGATGCCCGCTCCGAGGGACCGAGGACTTTGCCAGGGGCCTGACTTTAATTTTCATAACCCTTTCTTTCACAAATTAGGGTGCTGGACAATCGCGGGACCCGACCCTCCGCTCGGCTCCCCCCGCCGCCGACCCTGTCACCCCTCCCCCCTTGGACGTGCTTTCGCTCCAGAGACGCTCATCTTTAATTTCTTTATAGCGACTTTGAAAAGCAGAGGGGAGTGGTGTGTGTGCGAGTGTCTGAGAGTGAGTGTGTGGGGGGTGGGGTGGAGGGTGGGGGGAAAGTTGAGACCGGATCGTTCTGAGTAGTTTCTCTTTTCTCTGTGATCCATTCATTTCTCGCTCTACCTCCTGTTGCATAAAATGATGCGCTGAAGAGCGGCTTTTTTTTTTTTCTTGCCCGGATTTGGTTTTATAGTGGATGTTACCAGTTTGTTCGTCTCTTTGGAAATACAATATCGCTTTTTTTTTTTTTTTTTTTTTTTTTTTTTTTTTTTTGGGTTTGGTGGCATTGCCAGATAAAAAAAAAAAACAAAACAAAACCACCCCCCAAAAAAAAACACCAACCCCC
>CAUYPK010168924.1:0-15021 GCA_963574355.1 Loris lydekkerianus
AGGCTATAACCCAACTATACGTCAAGACAATGAGGAAAGGACCAAGGAAGGGGAAGGGAGGGGGGAGGTTTGGGTGGAGGGAGGGTGATGGGTTGGGCCACATCTATGGTGCATATTTTTATCTATAATAAAAAAAAAAAAAAAAAAGAACACTAGCCACAGAGTTGGATTCTACCCAGACCCCAAAACAATTCAGGTTTCTTAAGGAATTACCTTGAAGCTCACTGTCAATCTAAAGCCAACAACAAATCCAATTCAGTGATAACAGAGCACAAAAACTACTAGACAAAATAGAAGCATGAAAGCCAGTGTTTTATGGATCCCATGCAGTGCCCATAACACTAAAATCCAATTCTCTGGAACTCAGTCTATAGTAACTAAGCATCCTGCACATTCCTAAAATGAATAAGCACAGGGCGGCACCTGTGACTCAAAGGAGGAGCGCACTGGCTCCATATGCCAGAGGTGGCAGGTTTAAGCCCAGCCCCAGCCAAAAACTGCAAAAAACAAAAAGAATAAGCACAGCATCACCTCATTTTCAGACATTAATTTTGTATTTCTTAAACATTTCTGTGGACCAATGAATTACTATATTTTCTTGTTCAAAGACAACATTAATTTGTTTAAAGAAACACTGATTAAATAAAAGCTTTTGGAGGAAGGGGCATGACATTAAATATATCCATTGATTTTAAGATGCTTACAATTTTTAGATATTGACGTATGTGGGGAGAGGTATTATTAGAGTGCTTTGAGCTTAAAAATGAATAAAAAACATAAGTGACTTCATGTTGTCACCAATATGAGAAATATATTGTGTTCACATTGAAAATATTTGATAAGCAGAATGTTACATAAAATCGCAAAATATTTGCTTCCAGATCTTATGCATTCATGGAATCCATCAGAATATTTATTTGACTACTGCTTAACTATATTTTAGTTTCCTGCAGAAACATGGTAACCAGTTAGCTCAGCAAACTCCCCAACATTATTAATTTTCAGTATTTTCTTATTTATTTAGTACCAGGCATCAATCTAAACACTTTGTAAAGTGTTAACTCAGGAAATCTTTTAAACAAGCCTAATGAGATAGTAGCTAATGTGCTCATTTTAGTTTTTTTTCTATTTTTTATTTTTTTGAGACAGAGTCTCACTTTGTCACCCTTGGTAGAGTGCCATGGCGTCACAGCTCACAGCAACCTCAAACTCTTAGGCTTAAGAGATTTTCTTGCCTTAGGCTCCGGAGTAGCTGAGACTACAGGCACCTGCCACAATACCCAGCTATTTTTTTAGAGACAGAGTCTGACTCTGGCTTAGCCTGGTCTTGAACTCCTGAGCTCAGGCAATCAACCCACCTTGGCCTCCCAGAGTGCTGGGATTATAGGTATGAGCCACTGCGCCCGGCCAATGTCCTCATTTTATAGATGAGGAAACAGGCACAAAAAAGTTGACTGGCTAGTTCAAAGTCATATAGTAACAAAGTTGCAGAGCTTGGTTCATTTCAGGCAGTTTGGCTGCAGAGTCCATGTTCTCATCTGTGCTCTCTTACTATGTGTTGCTCTAGTCCTATTATTAATTGTTTAAAAAATATATTTTTTTAAGAAATGCTTTGGTAACACATCTCTTTTTGACATATGGATTGGAGAAACTCTCCAAATAAAATGTCATTCCCGTCAATGGAGACTGTGATTCCTTAATGTTTATGTACTAAAAGATAGTGCGGCTGCAGGACCATTCCAGCTCTGGAAGAGGATGTCACCGCCATCCCTCTGTCATTGTCGATTCTGAGCTTCCCACTTGAATTTATCACTATGTCTATGCTCAAGCAAAGACGCTGTAGGCTGATATAAGCCAGCACCAGAGGAAAA
Organism: Loris lydekkerianus; assembly: GCA_963574355.1. Taxonomy (NCBI): domain Eukaryota; kingdom Metazoa; phylum Chordata; class Mammalia; order Primates; family Lorisidae; genus Loris; species Loris lydekkerianus. Next base: position 1,872 of record CAUYPK010168924.1, read on the forward strand.
AATACAAGACAATTGTATTTTCAGCCACGGGGCCTTTCAGAGTGCAGACTCTGAGCACACGTGCTAACTTTTCTGTTACCACGCCAACACGGGTCTGATAACTCCTCTGTGTATGAGAATACAGAGTCTTCATAATATCTCTGGAGAAAAGAAAGAAACAACTTATAAAGAGATTTAAAAGAAATGGAGGCAAGAACACTATAAAAATATACAATGTGTCCTTATTTTGCAAAAAAAATAAAAGACTATGAAGAAAGAGAAGGCCAACCATCCTACTATGGATAAGAGAACACAAGTTCATATAAACTGTGAAGAGAAAATTCATTCCTCATCAGGAGGCATTATTTCTAGTGTGTCTATTGCCTAAACTCAGTACCACTGGAAAAAGGATAAAAAATATTGGTAAAGGAAACAGAAATGAACTTCTAGGCTAAGCCATTTGATCTGCCTGTCCCGATCAACAGGCTTCCAAAGAAGAGACCCCAAAGCTCTGAAATACACCACAAAGGCAGCCCCCAGGAAAGGTTTATGGGACAGGTTTAATTTCCACATGCCTCGTAGCTAGGGAGGATGTGAAAGAGACAACAGCTGCTGACACTCACTGAACATTCACTGGGCACCAGGCAAGGTACCAACTTCTTTGAATGCGCTGTCTCATCTAATCCCTCCAAAAGCACATTGTGGAAACTATTATTATTGTCCACCATTTAGAAAAGAAAACATACACTTACCAAAGTTAAGTAAGCAAAACGAGTAACAGTTTACTTGGGTCTGACTCAAAAGCTCATGCTCTGAAAGGCTGTTCTGCCTTAGTAATTTCTCCTCTTCAGACCCTAACCCAGTGTTTCTCAACCTTCCTAATGCCGCCATCTATTTTCATTGTTAAAAAGGGGTCACAACCCACAGGTTGAGAACCGCAGCACCTAACCCTACTTTCCATCCAAAGCATATCCCACAATGTCTTTTGCAGTTGTAGTGGTAAATGCATATTGTTTTATTATGATTGACAGTAATGCCAAGGGTACATGTTACCCAACAATTAGCTAATTTATGGGTAAATAGTGTCAAGTTACTCAATTATCTTTCCTTCAATGAGTCCTTCCCTGTCACTACTCCATTCCAGGCTCTTTGATTCAGAGGGAAGAAAACGTCATCCTATCTTGGTTTACTCACACACCCAACGGCAAGTCAGTCCTGCTCCCTCTTGCAAACCTTCTGAGGTTGGACTGCTCACATCCTAGCTGCCACTCCCAGAGCTTCCCCCTGGGGATGGCTTTCCAACACCTCTCAGGGCTCACCTATTGCCACCCCTTCCCCTAGTTTTTATTACAGCTCTAAGTCTTCCTCTCCAGTACTCCCCACAGCTAAACACCAGGATGATTTAATAACCACCATCCTCAACCTCCCCAGCACTTTCAAAGTCCCAGTGTGTGACCACAACCCCTTCTCAGGGCTTCTACACATCCAGACACCACTTCCTACCCAAGTTCTTGGAAACAGTGAGACCAAAATAATCCCCACAACTTAATTACAAGGCACTACTTGGCCCCAGCCAGATGGGATGCTGAAAATCTTGGGAAGCTTTGTTTGTTTAAGCCCAAGTATCCCTTAAGGATAGCCTTTCCAGCTGTAGAAGATGGAAGCAGTGTTTCCTTATCTCCATCAAGCACAACACACATAAACTAAGTGACTTTAAATGACAAGGGGAGTAACTTGGTTCTGTATATTTTTATCATACCCTGGAGCCAGTTTCTAGAAGATTGGATGCAATACACTTCTCTAAAGCAGTTTTACAACTGCAAAGATTTGTACCTACAACTAGGGCAAGGTAGTGGTTAAAGCCTCAGGCTTTGGCATCTGAACCCAGGTCAGTGGTCCATCCCCTGTAGCTACATTAGGCTCTTGCAGCCTCAGTTTGCTCAGATATAGCATGGCAACAACAATAACACCTACCTCATAGGACTCTAGGAAGCAAATAAAATGACACATCTTAGGTACTTAATAAATACAGCACCTAACAAAAACACGAATACTCAAAATATAGTGATATTACTCAGTAACAGTAGTAAAAAGAAGACTGACCTGATGTAATACATACCAAGCCACCACTGTCACATAGCTAAGAAAAGAAAAGACAGTTGCAGAGGAAGCCATTTATTAAATAATTTTCAGTTCAAGGCGAAGGCAGGCCCACTGGAAATTCAGAGAGGCACCACGGGGAAGAAGTCACACAGAGCATCACGGAGAAGTCACACACTGTAGGCAGCGTCCCTTCCCAGATTCCATTTTGATACTGAGGTTACATCTGGCAAACATGAAGTTCTGTTACTGCGAGTCTTGGAATGATTTTTGTTGAGAGAGCTGTGTTGTTATTGTTTCATTCAAACAAATGTCTCTTTCCAATAAGAGAGGTTCAGCAAGCAGTAGAGATGTAAGAGGAGGGGGAAGGTATGTTTTAAGGTCAAGATGTCTATGATCCAAACACCTATAGAAATCTGATTATCACGAAAAAAACCTGTGTGTGGTTTTAGATTTAGCATGATGGTTAAGAAGGCAGTCACACAAAAACACAGAATTTAGAACCATGTATCTTTAACTAGAGAACCAAACTGCCACTCGTTTAAAAAAAAAAAAAAAAAATTCCAGCTTATTGAAACTAATATGCAATAACTTCATGCTTTGTTGCATTTGAAACAGAAGGAAAAACACCAAAATCCATTAAAAGACATACAAATGAATAATGAGTGTTTTCTCAAATGCCCTATTTATAAAAGAATACATAAAGGCACATGCTCAACTTTAATTTTAGAGAAGCTAAAGACAAAATAACTCTTCCATTTACTACATAACAAGCTCAGAAAATAAACAATAAGACCATTCCATGACAGAAAGTATTAGCATGTAATGCTTCTATAAATACAAGCAACAAACGGTTTCAGCACAGCTGGCAGCTAAGGACTTCAATATTAACAAACAGACTTAATATTCTTGATTTACTACAGATTTTCCATCAAATGAAATAGTCATGGTGACGATAATTGGGCCCACATGCCACACAGCACGCCTCCGAGAGATACAGCTCTGTGGTGTGATGAGGTACAAGTCACAGAGTCCAAGGAAAGGCGATGTGCACAGCAATTCTTAGCTTGCAGGACTGAGAAGGTTGCTATTAATATTTTCTCAATTCAACTGAAAATGAACAAGCAGGGTACATGCAGTCCAAATGTCCCTGTCACAGATTTTAAATCACAAAACCAAACTCATCCACTACTCAAAACATACTGAAATCTTTACTCTTCAGAGCTAAAGAATATATCATAAGTAGTAAAATATTTCAAAAAAAGTCAATGTTTGTTCTACCTAAGATCCTGAGTAAATGCATATCCTATTATGTAAGAAAAATTTAAACCCAGTTTCATGCTTAACCATTAAAAAAACATTTTACAAATGGGATCAGTAAACACACACAAGATACAAGGTCATTTTTAAAAATTATTTGAAGACTACAGAGTTTAGAATTTCAAATGGGAAATATTATAGCCTTTATACCTTAGTATTATTTTATAATAAGTTGTATTTACTTTTGTAGAATGTAGTATGACAAATTCCCAAACTTGCGCCTTTATTACCACTGCTGTGTACTGACTTCCTAAGTTTTTGAGTAAATGTCTTTACAACACCAACAATAAAAACAGTATAATTTAATCAAACAAGACCGCTGTAAATGGTAATTTAAAATGTGCATTTAAAATTTAAAAGGCAGGGCGGCACCTGTGGCTCAAAGGAGTAGGGCACCGGTCCCATATGCCAGAGGTGGCGGGTTCAAACCCAGCCCTGGCCAAAACATCAAAAAAAAAAAATTTTTTTTTTAATTAAAAAACTACGTTTAATTGAAAGAAAAAAACTAATACCATAGTGTTAATGTTTAAGTTAGCACAACTTCGGCAAATAAACAGACAATATTAAGTTTAGAACAGTTTCCACCAGTTGCTAAATTTTCCTTGGTTTTAGATTTAAGGTTAAAGTTCCTATGAAGGGAGGAAGTTCATATACTTAAAACTTAAATATGATGGCTATTTGAATTTATGTTCTAGCTCCATCCATGTAAACATGAAAGAGGTAAAGTCTCCATTAAGTGAGCCCTTTCCCCCCTTCAGTCAGCAGACCCAAGCCTGGGGACAATGTGGATTTCAGAATTTGAAAAGAGGTGTGAGCGCACAAGCAGCTGACAGTAAGTATAGCGAGGCATTTCTGGGTTTGTCAGTGATTCTGAGAATGAAGATAATAGGCAGGAGCCTGTAAGGACTTTTCCAGAGGCAGCCTCCAGATAGTCATCATCCAAGAGAACCTTCTGTGACAAGGGAAACGTCCTGTTCTACATTTCACTACCCAATGTGGTAAGCACCGACCACATGAGACAAGTGAGCACTCAAACTGTGTATGGTTTTATTATTTACTAAGTTTAAATACAAAGGGCCACATATGGACAGAAACACTCTAGAATTAAGACATCCCTCCACCTGGACATCATAGCACAGTTAGTTTTCACAGGGTCCACAGACCCCAAGGCACCCAGAGGCAATGGACAGAGATCATGGGGTTGGAACCTATTGACTAGGGTTTCACCCTCACTGCACAACCTTGCAATCCCACCTGATCGAGCCTTAGCTTCTCCATGTCTATAATGGAAGTCTCAATACCAATATTTCAGGATAGCAAGGAGGAAGGGTCCTCCTCTGACTGTGTCCAGCACATAGACATTCAGTGAAATATTAGTTCTCCCACCCCTCCCACCCCATGTGAACTGTACGCTTGGAACTTACTAGGCAATTATGATACATATGTTCACAATCCCTCCATACAAATGTTTGAGTTTCTTAGAAGTAATGAAAATAATTTACGTCTAGGCTTACATTATAATTTGGTAAAAAAAATTTATGGCATTAAAGAATTATAAACTGTATCCATTTTTTAATATGGAGCTAAGTACAACTCTAGTTTATTAATGATCCAGAAAGCTAAAGCATGTTCTTCTCTTATCTCACAAAGCCTGACATTCTATAATAGAGACTATAAAAACTACACAAAGTTGTCTGAATACATGGTGTAGTTAGTCTTCACAAGCAGCAAATGTGGAGACACCACACAGGCAGGGAGAGCCATCGAGCATTGTTCAAGTGCTCAACAAAGGTTTGATTAATGTAAAATAAATGAAGTTCAAGAGCCATTACTGACATAATTATAGACCTGCTATAGAGACTATTAGAAGACTGTACACGCATACAAAGCCATAAACACTATTCAGCATATTCAATGCAGTCTTAGTTACAGGAAAGAAAATGGATAACCACCCCAACACTCCGTTATGCTGGAACTATAAAAGTAAGCAAATACACATTAATTCAGTGGAATCTCAATCATACAGCCATTAAACCATGTATTAAGAGTTTATAATGAGAAACTTATAGTACATATAATAAAGAAACTGAATTATACAGATTGATTTTAAAAATTAAAAATATATATGAAAAAGGTTTTTTAAAGAGTATTTTTCATTAGCAGATAGAGCAACATGTAATTTTTTTTCCTTTACTGTTTCCCATTTCTCTAGATTTCAATGCGCGTGTATGACTTTTACACTAAGAGGTGGGGCTCAAACTCACTGTGGTTGAGTCCCAGTCATCTCTGTTTCCTCTGTTTCCTGTCATTTGAGAGCAGCTCACAGTACTGTGGGGAGGACAAGAGCTCACACCACAATGGCTCAAATGCATTCTGGCCCCCAACAGCCAGGCAACCACACATGAGCAGAATTACAGAGTGCTCATCTGATACCTACCTTGTGGCCACCGCAAGAGACAGCATCTTCCTCTCCCGGCCCTGAGCAATGGCACACTCTTGGCCAGGCCCTGCCACACCTGTTGGCTCCTTCCCCAAAGGTGAGGAAGCAACCTCCCACAGCAACGGCAAGCCTATGTAACTCATTTGAAAGGTCTTCATTTGGTACAAAATGTTTTTTAAATATGAAATCTGTTATCAAATAATTTTCGGAGATGAATATGCTCAGAGAATTGAGCCCCCTAAGTAAGGCTGGGACACTGGGAAACACCTGGTTACAGACCATAACCATGAACTGAAGTTCACCAGGCAAGAAAGAAAGGGAGGGATATTCAGATGGAGGAAGCTTAGATTGCATGGTAGAATCACAGAAGTGTGGAATAACCTCTGCTGAGGCTAAAGTACAGGGCGTGTGCTGAAAAGCATAAGAGGGGATCTTGGAAAACCAGACAAGGTCCAGACCATGAAAGGACCTCTTAAGCCATAGTAATGAAGCTTCACTTGATCCCGTGTGACCAATGACTTAATGATGATTAACACCTAAGGTTGTCCCTTTGGCTGCAATGAGGATGAGTCTGGTGAGGCCTATAAATCCTCCTCAAAATGTGATTAAATGCATAGGATTAAAAGAATACTAATCATAGTGAAATACTGTTTTCTCCATGGAAGCTCAGGTTAAGAGCCTGTGGCCTGTGTCAGAATCCACAGGAGAACTTGTGAAAACAGATTGTTGGGCCCCACTCCCAAGGTTCTGGGTAATGCTTAATGCAGCTGATCTGTGGAACGCCCTTAGAAACCAGTGTCCTGGGACGATGCCCAGCTTGCCAGCTAGACACCTGCGACTCAGTACCACCCACAGACTTAATTACCCCCAGACCCTCAGCACCTATTGCTTGTACATAGTATGAGTTCAGTAAATATTTTCTAAGCAAATGAAGTAGGAATACAGATACAATAGTAAACTTAGTATGTAACACATCTAGATAAGTTATTCACTTTTATTTGTTTTTTTTTTTTGTGTTTTTCTCAATAGTCTTTCAGGCTCCTAAGGACAATAGATCCTATTTCAATCTAATTTACAAGATTGGTAAGATTCAGAAAATGATCAAGGTACTTATTAGACTCCCCTATATGGATAAATGTTTACAGTATACATTAATGTTCAAAATAAATCCTGGGCAAGCAGTTAAAATGCCTGAATCCCCTTTATTCATATATAAGAAATCTCTCTGATACTAAGGCTAACAGCATTAAATACTAAAAATTTCAAGGAAACTATCATTTTTAGTATAGTCAATGAAGTTCAAAGGTATTTCAATAAATGTCTTTAGAGAACCTTTTGTAATAAATAGCTGAAAATTATTTTTAATGATCTTCTCAATTGTTTAGTTATAAATGGATATTTCTCAAACTCCTGACTGTGCTTAAAACTCATTTGTTTTCATAAGTACTTTAAATAGCCTTTGTCCATTCTCATTTACCATTACCACAGTGTAACGTTTACACTTAAGATAAGCTTCAGCCCAGTTTCATCTTCAGTGGTTCTCAACCTTTCTAATGCCGTGACCTTTTAATACAGTTCTTCATGTTGTGGTGACCCCAACCACAAAATTATTTTCGATCTAAGTTGTTACAAAGCCAACAAAAAGAATCCCATTACTGAAGTCAACAGTATTTGCCAAGTGGCCTGCTCTGTGCTGGTTGCTATGGAGGTTGAAACAGAAGCCAAGGAGAAGGTTGGCCACAATTTCTCCCTGTGAATATGACCAAATCCCTTCACTATTCTACCTATCACAGCAAATACACCCTTCTAGAAATACATTTTCTTCTCTTAGAAAGAACTCTAGCATCTTTTCAAGTCTACACCACTCCACATCCCCACCCCCGACTACCATCCCTTTACTTAATTGGGGCTTCCATTTCTTCCTTCACAATCTCTCTTCGAAGTGCCTTTCTTCCCTCTCCCACCCCCATCATCCCTGTCCAAGTCTCTATCAGATAGCCTCTGGAGTGTGCCCAACCAAATCCTCCATCCTTTGATCCCACCCTGAGTTTCCAACCAAACTATTTCTTTCCTTCTTCTCTAAACACTCCTCTCAACTAAAGATGAATGTCCTACTTCCTCCTATGAAAACATGGTTTGCTAATATATTCCTTTCATTCCAACTATTGCCTCCCTACAATGATGACCTGCATCTATCAAAGTCTTGCCCATTAGTTGAGATCCAGCCCACATATATATGACCCTCCTTACCCCAAAAGCTTTCTCTACCCAGTAACAATTCTCTTTCCACTTTCCAAAAATTAAATTGTGACAGTTGGGTAATGTGTACAACTGTTCTCTATGATCAGGTTGTAAGCTTCTATACAACAAGAATCATGTACTACACATATTAATGGTTAAGCATCCAAAATCCAAACATCCTAAACCTGAAATGATGCTCAAAGGAAATGATCACTGAAGAATTTCAGATTTTAGATTTTCAGATTTGAGACGTTTAACTGGTGAGTATAATGCAAATACTACAAAGTCCAGGAAAAAATCTGAAATCTGAAACACTTCTGGTTCCAACAATTTCAGATAAGGAACATTCAACCTGCAGTTCCCATCTGTCCACCTACCTCAGAGCACTGCAGTCAGGGCACAAGGCCTCATAAATACCCACCTCCTGGGTCAGCTCATCTGCACACACAGGCAACTCTTCAAGAGTGCTCTTAAAGAGCTTTTGTGAACAACAAAGAAGATAATAAAATATATCTTTCGAAAACACACTACAAGTTGAATTGGTGGGATAATATAATGGTGAGATAATATAATACCAGAGAACCAAACAAGAGGACAGTGTGATATCAAGCTCCAATAGTATTAAAATGCCACAGGAATTCAAACAGCAAAGACCATTCCAGGTTCCCCTGGATAACTGGGAGAAGTCTTCCTTGGAAAAGGAAGAGCATCTAGGAAAGGTAAGTCTACCAAGCCTGCCCAGTCTCTCTGGAAAGCACCTGAATCTCTTTAGTAAATCAGCAAGACTCTACAAAGTAGACAGAGGTTACATCAAAATCTGAACAGCACTGGATGGTCTGCTTAAACAGGCACCACCATTTCCCAGCCAGAGGTCAGTGACCACTGCAGGAAAGAAAACAGAATCTTCCTCCAGCGGGAACAATTAATTTGTTAAACTTTAGCTTTCTATACACTTATCTTTTTCAGTGACTCACTTGTACTTGGCTATAGCATCCATTAAAGATCCTATCACTGCATTCAACAGTTTACATTCAACCAGTTCTTCCTAAGAAGACAGGCTGAGCAAATTTTTCACACACTAACATGGACTCCAAACTCTGTGAAACAAGACCCAAAGCCCACCACTGGGATCACCAGTGTGGCCCTAAACCTCCTGGGCTCTGGTATAGATATTTAACTAAAAGGTGCAGGGGAACAGAAAGAATTAACAATCCAAGGGAATCATAGAATTTTAATAATTAAAAGTGAGCCTTGAAAGTAGAGCTGGACAGAAAAGTTCTGTGACACATTTCCTACTATTTCCTTTTCCATGATGATGTCTACCCGATGACAGTCTTCAAATATTTCCCATATATAAATATTTCTAGAACATTAAATATATCTGTTAGTACTTACATACCTCCAGTATAAAAGAAGAGGTTGAGAAAATAATTCTGTTGACTTGTTTTAAAACTTGCTGAGCTTGTTTTAAAAACTTATTACGATACGTGCCTATTGCAAAATCCAAGTAAGAAAACTTCATACACCATAGCAGATAACCCAGTTTCTAACAGCAGGAAATAATCTGTCTCGGCACACAGTAACAGGAAGGAAATATAAATAGATAGTTCATGTCTGACATGAAAACCTATTAATTCTAATTAGGCTAGAAAGGATAATCAGAGGCATTTGCTTTGATCCTGGGATCTATCTTTGTTACAGTATCAACCTGTGAAACAAAAACGTAGCATATTAGTTCTGCACTCCAATTTCAAGCAGCAAAGTCTTTTAGGATAAAAAAAAAAAAAAAATGCAGTCCTTACTGACTGCCTAGAGAAGTTGGGCTAATTTACATGATGTAAAGGAGCTTTATTTATGGAGGGAAGGTAGGTTGTGTTCTCATAGGGATATCCTGAGCTCTGGAACAGTCTCTCTAGACTGCTTCAGCAGTGCCAACAGTTCACTTACGACATTTACACATCTTGGTTAACGTGCATAAGAAAACTGGAAAACCTTTCTGCCAAAATAGTTTTTTTGCACAGTAATCGTAAGTAAAGGAAGAAAAGAAACCTTCGTCCCAAGTGTCCTAACAAAACAGTATTCTGAATTCACGGTTGCTATTGCTCATCCAGATTGGTTTCAACTTTCCATGATGTTAAGATTTGCAGAGTAGAAGCGGGGGATACATCACTGTTGTGGTTGATTAAAAGCTAGTGATAAAAAAGATTCCCTTTCTATTACAATTTTTGTAGGACAAAAAGTTGTTTTAAAAAATGATAATGTAAGTAATTTTTTAAATGCATCACAATTTTTATCTTGCATGTTGCCAAAGGGAGTAAGTAATTCCAACTAGTGTGAAACCCCATTTATCTGGCATCCAGAGAGTAGAGCACTGGAGGAGTGGTTTCCTGAATAACAAACACTCTGCCATTCATTTGCCTGGAGTGGAAGTGTTGCCTCTGCTTGCCAGCACGCCTCCCCTGTGGACTGCCCCTCCTCCATTCGGCAGGGCCTGGGCTAGGCTGTCACGCCTGGAGTCCCAGCCCCCTTGCCTCAGGAAACACATGTGACCCAAACCCAACCAATCTGTCATCAATGTCATTCCTCTGTATACAGAGGTACATCTAGAAGTAGCCATGTGACCCAAGCAGGACCTGCATCCGTTCATTTATGTTGGGTGGAAGATGGACTCTTTTTCTTTCCTATACAAAAGCTCCAACCACGTGGACTCTGAACAAAAGCAATAGAGCCCTAAGAAATGCAATTTAACCTCCTGGGTTCTGCTTTGCCCAAAGCCAGCTCTGTCCCTGGTCTATGGATTACAGAAGCCAACAATTTTCAGAAGAGTTTTTAATTGCTTACAACTAAAAGAATACTGATTCCTACAATGTCCAAAGTTCATCTGCCTAAACTTTACCTGATGTTAAAGGAAATCTTGTCAAAATGAACCATATGCTTCTCTACCTGAGTTTTTTTTAAAAGCCTTAGTAAACACAATTTAACCTCTTCCTATTGACCTCGTCACTTCTATCATAACATATGATGTCCTCCAGCACTACTGAATTATCCAAGAATACTTAACTCTCTGCTAAACAGGCTCCCATTGCTTTGTAACGGATTCCTTTGTTCATTATATTACAAGTAACGTGACACTGCATGAGTATGGGGTGCCAGATGTTAATGTGGCCTGCCTTAGAGCTGCTACTGCCTCTACTGCCACAGCTTACACAACAGGTTGGTTTTTTTCCTGAACAAATGACCATTTATCAAAAAGGAATAAATTAAGACAAGGCAAGCCAGTTATTGTGAATGACTAACCACATCAGGTCCTTTGTCTCACAAGGCACAGAGCTTCATTCAAGTTACAAAAAAAAAAAAAAGAATGGGGTTGCAGGGAGCCACTCTACCACAGCCTTGCCCCCAAACCCCACCATCCTGCTCTCCTCTCCACCTACCTGTCTCCTCCCTTTCCCTTTGCACAACACATTCCCCTCTCATCCCTGCCCTGGCCAATAGCATCCCTTACTGACTGCATTCTTTCATGGCCACCCTCCTCCATGAGCTGGGAATTTCCTTTATCAGAGCTGAGTTAATTTCTCAACTTCCCAAGTCTAACTTTCTGTAAGAGGAATTTGGCCTAGCTCTTTAAGGCAGGGTCGGCCTAAAGATGTGTGTGCCCACTCTTGGCATAATTACTGGTAGCCAAAGACAGTCTGATTTATTGACTCAGTACTAACTGAATCATATATTTAAAATAGACCTTAATATCCTCAAGACAGATACTCTGATAAGTGCTTTATAAATATTCCTTAATACTCGTAATAAACCAATGAAGTAGGCATAATTATTATCCCATTGTATAGATGAGGAAACTGAGACATTAAGGAGTAAGTAAATTGCCCCAGGACCTGCAGTCAGTAAGAGGATTTGGACTGTCTGGTGCCCATGGTTTCTACTATGCCATAGCAAAATTCATCATCAGGACTGCGAGAGGACGGGCATGCCCACACCGTGGAATGTGTCTAGCACGTATCATCTGTCCCTTCATTCACATGTTTTGAGCATCTACTACGTGCCAAACACTTTTTAGTCCCTGAGATTATAACTCAACAAAACACACAAGAACTCTGCATTGAAGGCATTTATATTCTAATTATATTAGGATTATCCTGCACATCTTTATTGGTTATATAGCATACTTAGTGTTCTTTCAATGTATGTATATGTATGTATGTGTATATATGTATATACAGATTTTTTAATTTTTAAGTCTGGGTAAGAGAGTCAAATCAAAGACTCACTATCATTCATATTGCCTGTAAGAAAAATAAAATACCTAAGAATATACTTAATCAAGGCAATTAGGATGAGAACTATAAAACACTGAGCAAAGAAATCACAGATGAAACAAAAAACTGATAAAACTTATCCTGCTCATGGATCAATAGAATCAACATTGCTAAAATGTCCACACTACTCAAAGTAATAAACAGATTGAATGCAATCCCCATCAAAATACCAACGTCATATTTCACACACCTAGTTAATAAAAGTAACTAGAAGCAAATTAAAGTCCAGTAAAAATTTAAAAAAAAGAATAAATATCTAGAATATATCTTGTGTCAAATTAATGGCAGTTATTGCTTATAATAAAGAAAAACATATTTATCTTTAAAACATAAGGGGTGGGAGACTCTGAAATGGTAAGTGTACTAATTGTATGGGTGAATTATTACTGACCTAAAATAGCATCAATATTTTATGTGTGCTTCATTATTATATTTCAGTGTTTAAAATATTATATATGAGGTTTTTCTTCATTTTACTTGCAATCTTCATTTCTCTATAAAGTCTTATTTTCCTCAATGTAACTTCTACAATGTGACTTCTACTTCTTCTATGTAAGAGTTCCATATCCACCTTTGTGAGACCAAGCACCCATTACCACAGCTGCAAGACATGTTGGCAGCTAAGGGATCTCAGCTCAGTCCCTCCCCAGGAGATGACTATGCTCAGGCACAATGAGTTGCTTCCACCCTAGTCCACTTCTCAAGCTGTCTGAAGTCAAGTTACAAAGACTGACCCCTTACC
>CAUYPK010168927.1:0-24619 GCA_963574355.1 Loris lydekkerianus
AGTCCCTTATAAATCCTCTGAAATATTAAAACATAAATTGGAAAGAAACACAGCACAAAATTATAAAGAGAATGAAATCATTGCTGTCAAGAAAATGTGAATTTGCCTACTGCCTCATAGACTTAATTCTATAAGAAAGCAGCATAGCATCTGTCAATCAAAATTGACCACTTTGCTTGGGGTGCTTGGGGAGTATGATCTTTTTCTTTCCAGTACATTAATATCCTGTGATTCTAATTCTCTGATTTACTCTGGATTATGCCTATCAGCTAGATATATATCTTTAAAAAAGGTATAATGTATAATTACATGTGGTAATATGATTTGGGGGGTAGCTTCTAGAATTTTTGGTTTTTGTGTACAGTAGAATCTCTATAGTTGACCACCTTCCTTCACTGACCACCTCCTTAAGTTGGCCCAGTTTTCACAAACCAGACATGCATCACATGTACATACCAATACAGGACAAGTACATATTAGGTGGTCATATAAAAAGTTATTTTCTGACAAAAGTATTCAACTCAAACCCTTGACTTCAAATTCTGATAAAATTACTTGACTTCTTTAAAGAACTAATCAAAAGCCTATTTAAATATCTCTTTATTACTCTGAGCTAGTAGAGGCATGAAGGACTTTGAAATTCTAACAAATATACAAGTAGCCTATGAAATGTGTTAGTGGTGCTTAGAATAGACATACAAATACTTTATCTTTTGGTAGTTTATTTTGTGCATTTAGATGGCTGATATAGCAGATGATTGGGAAGTGAACGACTCTTTAGATGACTGTCTTGGGGAGTTTGACCCTCTGATGATTATGCAGGTGGAAGTAGACATGGGGAACAGTATTTTCAGCATCATTATCAGCAAGGCTAAATGAGTGGTGATCCCCAAACAATGCTGGGAAACACTAAAATTCTTGGCTTGCATTGCTCACCCCTCTCATTCACAGGTCACTTCCTGCACTGCACCAAAAAGTGGTTCTTAGAGTCATGTGTTTGCACCTGCCTCAAGGAATTAACTGAGCTGTTCTCCTTATTAGCATACTTCGTACACTTCATTACCTCAGAGATCCTGCTGAAAATGTGACCCTATGTAGTTGTTGCTGCCTTCTTTGTGAATTGAAAGCTAACCAAGCTTAGAGCTAGATTAAGTGCCATGGAAATTTAAGAAGACAGCTGGTACCCTGTTCCCAAATGGAAATACCACACTCAGATCTGATATTTCATTCTTATGCAGTGGAGCTATATTAGGCATCAAGAGGAACAGCACAATAGGATTCTTTCAAGCATCTTTCTCTTACATTTTAGTCATCAGAAACATGGCCTTAAATTGCCATTGGCCATTATACTAGTACAGAAGAAGGAAAATTCTCTATCTATCTATCCATCATCTATCGAGACAGAGGGGGAGTAGCTTACTTATTTTCTGAGATTAAGAAATGAAACCCTAATTTAAAAATCAGTCCAGTCTCCTATGAATTGAAAATCAGATTTTTCTCTTATTAGTGCTGATAGTAGCAAAATGCTTTATAGTCATTCATCAGTTATTCCTTTGCAACCTGATTATGCCGTGGAGGAAAATAAATTCTTTAAGATTCATCCTCCTTGAGCCCAAACCACAGATGACTTTTAAAATAAAAGAAATTAGTACAAATGGAAGCGTGCTTTCATACCACTACTTTCAATATTCATGAAGAAGTCTGCTTGTTTACTTCTGACTACTATCCACATTTTCAAGCAGGGATACTTTCTGTCTGAATGTAGGTTTGACTCCCCAGAGAATTATGAGTGGAAGGAAAATCACATTAATTGACTACCTACATCATAAGCATATTTCCATAAGAGCTATGTAAAATTTTCTCAAGTAATTTTTAAAAGACTGACCTTGCTGTTTATAAGATAAATAATTACATGTGGTATTATCACACACCTTTAAGACCTTAGAAGAATTTGGATCTTTTTAATTCATCCATATTATGTCTCTATAAAATAGATTGGATTGTTATTATTTCTTTTATCAGTTAAAGAAGGAAGAAGCAAGAGTTTTAGGTCTTCCCTCCGGGACCACACAAGGTTTAATGATTGAGAAAGACTTGGTATGGTGTCTGGATTTCCAAAGCCAAGCTTAGTATGTGATACTAACCCCCCAAATTTACCTGTCACCCCATTTAGGAAATTCTTAGTTTTCTGGTAACTTTTACTGAACACAGTCTAAGTGGAAATCAAGGTTTAAATCACATTGTTTCCCAAAATAAAATGAATTGCTATTTCCTTTGCAGCATGCCAAATTTTAAGAGCAAAAACAGGTCATTTTTATTCTATAGGCCAAATTTTATTACCAAAAACATTTCCCTCAATTCCACCAAATAGCCACCCCTATTCTCGGGTTTCATAGCACATTTGATTACTTCCTCATGTTTTAAGTTTATTATTTATATATCTAATCAGTGTTTGACTTTTCTACTGAACCACATTGAGATCAGACATTACCTCTCTTGGATAATAATAAATCCAATACATAGCAAAAGTTTGTGTATATAAAAAGTATTTAAAATAAATAAATTCCAAGTCTTCAGTTAACCTTGGAGTCTTGTTTATGTTCACTTAAAACCAAGTAATCAGGTAGAAAATTTCACATTGCCAACCAGACTTAACAAAGCCCATAGATTTGATGTAATTTTCCTTCGAATTCTAGCAGAGCTGGTACTTTTCTCCATTTATGGTACACTGACATCTGTAATTTAGGACTGTTAAGTATCCACCACCTCCATGTGGAGATGTGTACCATACAGCCACTGTTACATTTTCCTTCTCATCTTTGCAAACCTACACTCGGATTCACTTGGCTTTCTTTGCAAGAACCAGGTACCTGTCATCAGTGACTCCTCTGTGTGGTGTGCGTATGTGGATGGTGTGTGTTCTCCTGTCCTCAAGACTAGTTAAAACTTAAACAAATGCTTTTGATAACTGAGATTTATTCAGATAACCTTTCGAGAACTTTATTGACTTTGTAAAATGGCCTCTTTGGCTAATCAAACAGAAATTTTCCTGATGAAAGCATACACGCTGAGGCAAGGTAAGAAATGTTTCCAACAATAGACATGTAGGAAACTGGCGAGGTAAGTAAAAGTGGGGTTTATCTGATTCCGTAGACTTAGCACTGGTCACAGTTTACACGATGAGGGTAACAATAGCAACTGATTCAGAGAACGGCTGTGAGAACTACATTCACACAGGCAAGCTCCCTGAGCATGATCTCTTGTCTATTATAAGTCAAATTGTGCATAACCCTACTGGTCATGTGCAATGGCTGAAAGTAAAGTAGGACAGTAATTCTGTGCTACTTGGGGATTTTTAGCTACATTCTATAAGAAAAAAAAAAAAAAAAAGAGTTGTTCCAGGAATTAATATGGATTCTTGCTCAGCAAGTATTTGGTTGTATTTTAGTCCCCCTTTATTTTCCCCTTTGAGTGCAATTCTCACTAATCGGTGTTGTCTATATACTTAGAATGCTTCAAGTAACTGAGGTCTGTGCAATCACGATTTTCCTATATCCTCTTGAAAAAAAAAAGAGAATTGTATCTGGAGTTGCTAAAGTACTGGGCAGAACAGTGTGCTGGTTTTAAGGCTCTTTCATCAGCACATTCCAGCCTGAGAAAGGTGAAGGGTAGTATTCTATTCTTTAGGAATTGACTGAGTCCAAATAGGAAACCAGGAGAGAGGGAAGAAGCATGATGCCAATGCAGTGATGTACTAATGCAACATTCAGATCTAAGAAATTGATGAATGAAGAAGGAAAAAATGGCAGCTGTCCAAATCAGAATGAGAAGCAACATGAGGAAAATCCCAGGGGAGAGGCTGAGTGAGTTAATAAATAAACTCACATAATAAATAAACTCACATAATAAATATTATTACCCAATCACCCACATCCAGTGATAGACTCGTCAGGGGGGAGACATCCAGGCAGGCAACATAAACAGTGGTATAAGCTGATTCTGGATTACATCATAAACATTTAGATCCAAATCCTCAGTTATTAAAAGTAAAAAAGTGGGGAGCCTTGGAAAACATCAAATCATCCACCAGGGAGTTCTCAGAGAAAGGGGAAAAAAATCCAATAGGGCAATTCATATAGTCTTTTAACTGGGCATAAAATTCAAAGGTATAACTAGTAGTCAAGGGGCATAATTATATCAGATTAAAAGGACTTATCTGCTCTAGATCACAGCATCAAGGTTAATCTTTAAAGGAAAAAAAATATAGAATTTTTTCCCAATAAACTAAGAATAACAGAGTAGCTGTTCCCATCCACACACACACCCTTTGTGAATTTCATCATGGTTTTGACAAGTGAGACAGAATGGAGGTGGGAGGGAAGAGATAATGAGGAAAAGGGAAAAGGAAGAGAAAGTATAGGAGAATGGGAGGGGAAGGAATAAAAAAATTTAAAAAAGGAAGGGAATTACATCAGCAGGAGGAATTAAAAGGCACCATCAGTTACTCTAGTTCACCTGCTTCTGTGTAAGAACACGATGTCACCTGATTCTCACCAGAATAATGTTTTCTTTTCACTTTGCAAAGGTAATATGTAAAGAATCAAGAAAGATGTGGTGATTATGATGGTGAAATTTGGAAAGTATCCATAAATTACAGGTCAGATAGTTCTATTTCACAAAGAGAAAATATCTCAGATAGGAGTCGTTTTGAGAAAGTCTTACAACTAAACAATAAGAACTACATCCAGTCAAACATGAGGCAAACAATTTTAACAGACACCAGGGAAGATACATAGATGACAAGAAATGACAAAATGTTGCTCACATCACTAGTCATCGGGGAAATGCAAATTAAAGCCTTGATGAGATGCTACCTATGCACTACATAGTAACTAGAATGTCTAAAATTAGAAAGATTGACAATATCTAGTGTTGGTAAAGATGTGGAAAAAATGTGACACTCAGATTGCTGATAGGAATGTGAAATGTGACAATGCTTCTGAAGAATAGTTTCACAGTTATTTATAGGGATAAATATACTCTCACATATCATACGCACTAGTCATTCCATTCTTAGTCATTTGTGCAAGAGAAATGAAACCTTGTGCCTACACAAATACTTACACACAAATGTTACGGCGACATTGTCTATCATGGTTGAAAGCTGGAAAATAACCCAAATGTCCATCAACACATAATTTGAAAAAAACGAATTGTAATATATCTATTAAATTGAATACTAGACATTATAAAAGGGAATGTGCTAGTGATGTCCACAGCAATGTGAATGAACCACAAAAGTGTTTGGCTAAGCACAAACGTGATTTGAAGGAATGCTTACACTAAAATGCCATTCCCATGACATTCCATAAAACTACAAGCTAACCTACAGGACAAAAGGCGCATGAGTGATTCTTAGGCTAGAGGTGGGTGTGAGGGCTGCAAGGAGAGGGGGAGATGGACAGTGATGGTAGGATACAGCCTTTGGATGACGAACACAGTCTACATTGTGGTGTGTGCATTATCCTAGGGGCATGTAACTGTACATTTGAAAAGGGCACATTTAATCTTATGTAAATTACATCAGTAAAGTTGATTTAAAAAATTTTCTCCTGTTGCAACAGGAGAAAGAAGGGCAAACTTTACTGCATCCACCCAGTCTATATGGCAACCAGAGTTATCTTTAAAAAACATAAAAATTGGGTTATATTTAAAATCCATCAATGACTCCTCACTGTCCTGAGGATAAAGTCCAGAATTTTAAAATAGAATGCAGACTTGACTGTCTGCTGCCTCTCCCCTTTAGTACTTGAATGGCATTTTTGGAAAATCCACTGATCCCACCCTAATTCTCCAGATCTATTTTCAGCTCTCTAAATACTCTAAGCTCTGTTTTGTACTGGATCATTGCACGTGCTATTCAATCCACCCAAGAACTTCTTTCACATTCTCAGGCCAAGGATAAATATTATTTTCTTGCCTATTTGAACACTGCATTATGAAGCAGTCGAGTAGGTTTTCAAAAATGTTGAATAAATAAAGACATAAATATAGGAATTTAGAGGTGGCTGAAAACAAACAGGCTTTTGCCGGAAAACATTTTACTAGAAACATTGTAATTCCCCAGTATGATTTTTAGAATTTCATTCTTTGGATTCAACCA
The DNA here is from genome assembly GCA_963574355.1 of Loris lydekkerianus. Classification (NCBI taxonomy): domain Eukaryota; kingdom Metazoa; phylum Chordata; class Mammalia; order Primates; family Lorisidae; genus Loris; species Loris lydekkerianus. The sequence goes on from CAUYPK010168927.1 coordinate 6,164, forward strand.
AAAATATAGCATTTTGAAAAGTAAAACCATTAGCACTATAATCTCTCTTTTTATCCAAGGTTTAGGAGCATTTTACAAGTATAATCCTATTTAGTGGAATCAGGAGTTCAGAGCCTTGCCTTTTATAAATTCCCTTCACTTACATAGCAAGCACACCCTTAGAAATGGACTTGGAATGCTCTTCTGCTGATGGTGGAGGGCAGAAGGGCCAGGGGCAAACAGGAGATCTAGATAATTTTTAAGGCACTTTATGGTTTATGGAGGATTTTTACAAATTATTCTTAATAGTTACAAATAATAACCCATTTTTGTGTAAGAGAATCCAAAGACCCAGCAAGATTAAGAAATTTTCCTACATGCATACTAGAAGGCTTAGAACTGAAACACTGGTCTTCTAAATTTCCATAATTTCATTTTACTAGGAATCACATAGAAGACATTATACCTATAGTAGTAATTTTTGGAGGACACTGTGTCATCTGTATACCTTTGAGCCTTTTGCCATATTGTTCTTCAGGGAAAGATTGCCCAACTCCATTATAAAGAACTCAAAAACATAAAAATTAAATATGATACATGCCTTACTCTTTGCTGGGTGGGTTGCTTTGGACTAGTTGCTAACAATCCCTAAATATCAATTTTTTCCTAAGTAAAACAGGAAAAAAAATAGCAACAATGCCATAGAATCATTGTGGGAATTCCTATAATTAATGTATGTAAATCCACCAGTAAAGCACATATCACGTACTAATTACTCAATTACAAATAGTTATTTTAATTATATTGCATTGGGGGAGAGTCAGCAACAGAGACCTCTGCAGAACACTGGGCATGAGATGAAGTTGTACTAAGGATTCCTTTCTCTCTCTTTTTCTTTCTTTCTTTCTTTCTTTCTTTCTTTCTTTCTTTCTTTCTTTCTTTCTTTCTTTCTTTCTTTCTTTCTTTCTTCTTTCTTTCTTTTTATAAGACTGAGTCTCACTATGTCACCCTCAATAGAGTGCCATGGCAATTACAGCAACCTCAAATTCTTGGGCTTAAATAATTCTCTTGGCTCAGCCTCCTGAGTACCTGGCACTACCGGTACCCGCCACACGCATGGCTATTTTTTGGTTGCAGTTGTCATTGTTGTTTAGCAGGCCTGGGCTGGGATCTAACGAACCAGCTTTGGTGTATGTGGCTGACGCTCTACTCACTGAGCTACTGGCACCAAGCCAAGGTTTCCTTTCTTTAAGTGACAGCTTTATGGAAGAAGATATTGATGCCTTGGTCACTAGGTGTGATCAAAAGAATTACAGGTGATGAAATTTCAAGCAGACAGGAGAGCTGTATCCAGGAAAACTTCCGGCGGTATAATTTACTGTAAACGTAAAAACTGAGCTCAAAAAGTTTTGGTTAAAGATGTAATTCTGACCCCAATCAGTGATATTCCATTTTGCTTTTTCAATTCCTTCACCCACAGCTTCTGTTTTCACTACCTAAATGCTACCAAAGACTATTGAAATTTTATTGTTATTTTATTTGTTAAACAAGTAAAACAGCTATTGTTGAAAAAATATATAGATAGTCTCTTAACCTCCCCCACTCATATATAGAATTAATTTTGGGGGTTATATTCTTTCTCTCTCTTGCTTGTGTCTGTGGTCTGAATGTCTCTCCAAATCCATGTGTTTAAACTTAATCACCAATGTGATAGTATTAAGAGGTTGAGTCTCGAGAGATGATTAAATCATAAGGGAAGAGCCCTCATGAATGGGATTATCAAGTTATAAAAGGGTAGAACCAGCTGCTTGTGTACTAGCTCCTTACCCCTTATAAGGGAACAGCAAGAAGGCACTCCCCAGACACCAACTGCTGGTGTCTTGATGGGGAACTAACCCGTCTCCAGAACTGTAATTAATAAATTTCTACTGTTTACAAATTACCCAGTCTGACGTATTTTGTTATAGCAGCACAAATACATTCACATACATCAAAAATAGCCATTAATGATGCCTTATCATGATTAAATTCAAGGCCATCCTTGCTTCTCTTTTCTCTGTCTAAAATATTTACATACATAGTGACCCTTTCCTCATTCTTGGTTATTGTTGGAGACTCTGGCGGACAAATCATTTTTGTAAGAAGATTCTTATTTTGCCCTCTGTAGATGATCTTTGTTCCAATCCAGCCTGAACATTTTAGCCAAATTCATCTTACAAAACACAGTCATTTAATCCCCTGCTTAAAACCTGCAAGTGACCAACAAAAGCCCTTGCTGGTTAGTGCAGCATGCCACGCCCTTACCCTGTGCTCCCAGCTGACTTTGCTTTTCTGTTTCCCACCACTCTTGTTCATATACCTAACATCCCAGAAATACAGGATTGTAGATATTCACTGCACGCTTTCTGTATGTTCCTACATCAGCTGTGCATCCAAATACTGATTTACATCACCACATTAACGTGTTGAATTTCTGCACATCTTTCATGCTTCTGACTAAACATCTCTATGAGAACTATGATATTCTCATTTATTTATTTAGTCATTTCATAATTTCTTTATTAAACAACTCACATACATAAAAATAATTTTGTATGCCTCTCCTCCGTACTATCCCCCTAATTCTGCTCCTTACTTCTTACATTCACATATTATGATACTATTTCTACATAAGAACATAGAGAGCTTCTTATTACTTTTACTTTTGTATTGTAGAAAATTTAAAACTTAGAGAGACAACCCCCCATATTTCCTCTACTCAACTTCCACAATAATTGATAATTTGCCAATTTTTAAATATTTTTCTACATTAAAAGCAAATTTCCCAAGAATTTATCTTTTTATTATCTTTTTATTGATAAATATTTCCATATAGGCCATTCAAAAATTTTTATTGTACAGTATATGCAGGTACTCTGATACAAAGATGTGTGCCATCATTTATCAGTCCTCTGTTGATGGGTATGTCAAGTGTTTCCACAGCATACTTTTTCAAATAAAACAGAATTATTTAGAAAAGACTACCCCCCTCCATTTTGTCTCTCCATGAAGTGTTCCTGCCACCTATTTGCTGAACTTGTCCCTTCTTATGTTGCATGACAAGTAATTAAATTATTGACTCGGGCACACGGAGGGAAGATGAGTTTGTTTACGTGTGAACATTTCATGATGTGCAGTGACTTGTCCATGGTCAGGATTCATGAGACACTTTCTGAATGAATGGATGAGCTCTGACTGGAGCCCATGTGGAGTCAGCAACGAGACTTTAGCTGTGATTTTCATAGTAGGACTCTTTTAATCTCAATATGCTTTATGATAAAGGAATTAAAAAGTTGACAGTTCAATGCTGACTTTGTCTGCTGTGTTGTATTAGGCCCAACAAAGAATTATTATACGAGGGCATTAGAATAAAACTTCGTTTGGAAGAATTTTCATGGCCAACATACTTTTAAGTGTGAAGGCCTTACATTATCAATTCATTTTACCCTATTTCCTACGTGATGTTTTGAGCCATGAAGAGATAAACTCACTATAATATTGCCTACACTTCTGAGTATATAGACACTGAATACAAGAGGTATGTCTGCAATAATTCATAACCTTATTCAATACTGAAAAATACAAAAATCCTAAATCTTATAATTTTCTCAAATTTCCCAGGTAGTAAGCTGAGAATATAAGGTAGAAATATAAAAAATATATTGTTCTAATATCTAAAAATTCCCCTACAATCCCTGTTTCTTCAAAACAGCAATAGATAAATGAAATACACACATCCTCACTCTTGTCATCAGCACCATGAACAAAACCCAAATGACACGTTCCTCCCCCATATGCTTTCCCTGTAGGTTTTTTTTTCTTTGCATTCCCAGGTGTTATCATTCAATGGCCAGAACACTATAATCTTTCTGTTTAACCTTTTACCTTTTGTCTCCTAGGAACAGCAGACTCTTTGCATGATAACAAGCCAATACTCATCATCCTTCACTAACCTGTGACTTCTGAATAAGACCTTCTCCACACTAAAACTCACCATCTATCACTAACCTGTGACTTCTGAATAAGACCTCTTACACACCAAAACTCAGCATCCATCACCAACTTGTGACTTCTGAATGAGACCTCTTATACATGGTGCTCTCAACATAACTTGCCCCAATACGCATAGCCACCTTCCTGAACCTCTTACAAAAACCACTACTATCATTTGATTGGTGAGATAGATTTGAGGCATTTCTCCCATATCCTGGGTGACATCTTTTCTAATAAATTACCTTTTATCCTTGACAATCCTCGCTGACTCAGTAATTAGCTTCTGTGCGACTGGACCTAGGCCAGAACTCCCTTGTGTGTTCAGTGGCACTCTTAATTCTCTCCTCATCCCGCCAAGCTTTCTATGCTCATGAAGTTGCTCTGAAATCAGCACTTTTGTGTATCAAGGACATATCTTGGATAGAAGAGGGAAGATTGTCCATTTATATCACATCAAACAAAAGATGTTCTTCTTGGGGAAGTTTTTTTGTTAGAAACTCAATAAAAAATCATTTTGGTGCTAAAGATAATTGTAACAGGAAGTACCTTTTATTTCAGTTCCATATTTCCTCCCCCCATGAAAATTACTCTAGAATTATATGTGCTTTTATGTAACCAAAATGACCTTCTTAATAAAGAGACCCTTTGGTTATATTGGCTGACATTTTCTAAATCCTCGAGAACTGACATTTTAGTCTAATGCAGATATAATAAATGCTTAAATTATTTTAAGGTCACAGAATAGAATTTGAACATTTGGATTAAGATTATGCTGTTAAAATCTTGCATGTCATGAAAAAATTTTAAAAACAAAAGCAATATTATAAAGTAATACATGTTTAATAATTCTGTGTCTTAATTTATCTTTATTTCTAGCAGCTTTTGAATTTTAATCAAGATGATATTTATGAATATTATGGAAAGAAAAACAACAGCAGCTCTTTCATATCATCATGATCATTTATATCTCCCAACAGCCCATCTGGCCAGAAAGAAAATAATATGGAAGAATCTGAGAGGCAGTGGCGTAGGCTGCTATGTACTAAGGTTAGCATTGGTTGACTCGATTACAGGTTATAAGCCAAATAAATACAAAAGCTGACTGAAGCCTTGTTCGCCTAAAACTGGTTAGGATTAATACTATTAATATGCCAGGTTTTGAAATGAATATGTAGTATTCCACAAAAGTTTAAAAAGTCCACAGACTTGTAACCAAGGAAATAACAAGTAAAATACAATGTTTCATTCACCAATGAAATGAAAAGAACTTAAATGAATAAAGAGGTCTGATTTTAGCAAGTGTAGAAAAATGAGCATTCGCTGACATCTTTGGTGGTAGAGTAAACAAATAGGGCCCATGAGGAATAAAAATAAATATGTATACATAAACATTTAAATGTGCTCCATGTAAGCAAGCAATTCAACCTTAGTAATTTCATTTTATTGAAATACATGCTAAAACAATAACCATGATAATAATAGATATTGATTAGTGCTCTGTATGTGCCAGCATTGATCTAAGTGTTTTACTCACATTGTCTCCTTCAAGAAACTGAGGTCCAGAGCAATTAACTAAATTGCCCAAAGAGAGGAGCCTGGACTCCAGCAGTAAACCCAGCATTTCTTTTTATTATTATTATTAATCATAAAGAGGTAAATCATGTATACATTAATGCATTTATGGGGTACAAGGTGCTGATTTCATATAAAATTTGGAATGCTCACATCATACTGGTTAATATATCCCTCACTTCATTTACTTATTACCTTACTGCTTCTCTCCACCAAGCTACATATTTTGCCCCTGGGCACAGAGGCTACACTCAGTAGCCATTATTTGGAATAGCAGAAAATTAGAACCAAAGTAAATATCTAACAATAGGAAAATGTTATTATGTTATTGTCTTGTATACAATTATAGTATATTGCGTGTTATCTCAACACTTGAACTATGTTAAACTTTCATCTGCAGAAACTCTATAGAAATACAAAAAAAAATTACAAAGAAAAAAAATTAAATATTTTAAATTCTAAGAGTCATGCTAATGTCATTTGTGAGTACTTGGCATGTTATTAGCACTGGTCTTCACAAGGTGCTGTCCTTGTTTTGTTCTTTTTTCCCAGCTCTCATCTCTGTTTCCTCTTTCCTCTCCAGGTGCTTGTTGCATTGACATTAGCTGGATTATTCCAGGAAACGAGTGGTGGTTTGTCTGCATATTTTAAAGTACACAGAAGTATTATGGTATATGACTTGTGATTTCTACTTTGTTCCTCTACCAATATATTCTTAATAACTATTAAATTTGTTATGTGCACAACTAGTCTATGGTTTCAACCAATGCCTTGTGCTCCAAGGAGGACAGCGACATGCCTCACCAGCTTCTGCTCTTCTAGTGGATACCTGCTCTAGGGCAATATTCTGCCAACGAAAGTAACACTGTAATGAGTTATCCTATCTGTACTTTCTTGTCAGACCCCCGAGCATTTCTTTTGAAATATATACATAGAAGAAGCAAATTTAAGTCTCATAGAGTTGGTATAAACTTATTGTGACTATGTACTGCCAGACTGCTCTGCAGAAAAGCTGCACCAGTGTTCACCTTCCACAGCGGCTCTTGAGGATTCTTATGGCCCCATATTCCTGCCCACACCTGGCATTTTGTGAGTCTAATAGAAGTAACATGAAGTTCTGCTGTTGTTTTAGTTTTATTCTGAAAAATAAAATGAAAAGTATCCAACCTTCAGAGGAAAAAAGGAAATTTTGTGGTGTAAGAAAACAAGCCAAAGTTGGTATTCTTTTGGACCATGATAAATTGCATGCATATGTAGGTTCACCTGCGTGAGGATATGACCTTGAATTTCATAAGAAGGAATAAAAACATCTTCATACAGTTAGTACCTTATGCCCTGATTTGAATTCTTCCAGAAGTAGAATGTGAGACAAAAGTTCAAGTACAAATAGCATAAGTGACACTAATAAGAGAAAGAAAAGGTGATATAGAAATAGAAGGCATACAAGGATGCATTATTTAGCCAGCAATTATAAAGGATAACTGGTGTTGAAATAGTCAGGTAAACACATACCTTAGAATTATTTCACCCAAAGTGCCAGGGAGCTATGAAATGTGTTCACCAACTCACACAGGGCAGTCACTGAGAGCTGTTCCCAGGAGTGCTAATTCTTCTCTGCATCACAGCTTGCTGTGTGAGAGGCAGAGATGCAGATAAAGATAGCAAGGTTGCGAGAGCACAAGAATGGACGTGAATCTGTGATTGCTCACACCAGCACCCTGATTAACTTCACCCAACACTGAGTTTATTCCAGCCTCCCATTGCTTCTTTTAGGTGCAGTCCATGTGTGATTTCTCTAAATTAACCTACAACAGGTTTAGTGGGGATAGTAAGAGTCCTAAAGTCAGAACTCACATGCTATTTTCTTTTTCTCTAATGCTTTCTAGATTCCCCTAACCCTGGGCCAGCACTGGCAATGATGAGAATTGCCAGACTAGTAGAACAACACAGATACTTATGCCTGAGGGATTGAGAACCGGATTATCTTGCATTCAGCAGATCGTAATTGCTGCAATTGCCCTTTTCTGATTATTACTGAAAATGAAAGCACCCAAGAATCCTCAGAGTTCCAGAATATACCTTCCTGTCCTATGATGAGCTGCAGCCCTTCCTCCTCATGATAATCTGGTTGGTTCCCTCTGCCAGTATAGGAGCTTCTTCCTTTTCCAGTCTGCTGATGTGATGACAAGCTCAAAAAAAAAAAAAAAAAAAAAAAAAATAGGCAGGAGCTTGAAATAGTAGGTTTGGAGAAATCTTCACTGTGTCTTCTGGTAGAAACATTCCTACTTTCCTACTCTGGGAACAAAGACCCCTAGCAGAGTTTTGATCTGTAGGGTAAGACAGGAAACAAAAGCATACCAAGTGAGCAGGGCTACTCCAGTGCTCAAGTGTGTGTCCAAGTGTGGGTCCTATGCTCAAGTGTGGGTCCGAGATCCATGTAAAATCCAAAAAGTAAAATTGTTAAAAGCTATGACCAGAAGTTCATGGAAGAAAAACCCTGCCCAGCCCTGTGGAGGATTCCAGAATGGGCTCAGTTCTTCTTCCCTCCTTGTATCTAAGCCCTTTTCCATATGGCTTTGTAATTCTTCCCGTTAAAGGGAAGGAATATATTTCCTCACAACTTTGTGTGTCGGCTATTTGCTTTGGCCAAGAGAATGAGGCAGAAGTGAGCAAGTGCCAGTTTCAAGACGAAGCCATGAGAAATTTCACAAGTTTCTGCCTTAAGAGATCTTGCATATTGCTGGCTTGTTTTTTTGACTGGACCTGAATGACCACACGTGCCCAATTAATAATTTGAGTACCTGAATGAATGAGCAGCTGAATCCAAGTCTCAGCAAGGAGACAGCCCAGCAGAGCTGCCCTGCCAAGCCCGGTCTGGATTAGCTGACTGCCAGCCAACTGCCAGACGGAGGGCAATTAATAAATAATAATTGTTTCAAGCTACTGAGTTTTAGATGATTTGTGACGTAGCATTTGTGGGGCAGTAGCTAACTGATCCAATCTCCAAATTCGCTAGTAGCTAGAGAAAAACACATTAATAAGCAAGGCCTCTCGTATTGATCAGAAACAAGGACTTAAAAGTCTGATGTTAGTAAGTATTGATGTTGATGAGGATATGGGGAAACATATTTTCACATATGGTTCCTGGAGATACAAATTAGTTCAATACATTTGAATTACAATTAAGAAGTATTTGATAATATGAAGCTGTTTAAACACATGACCAGTGATTCCATGAAAAACCCCACAGTCTGTTTATAAGGAGAAATAAGGATACTCATCCCAGCATTGGATATATCAGTAAAATATCCTTTTTAAGGAAGAGATTTAAAAACTGTAGCATGTTTATATAATGGAGTAATAAGTAGTAGTTAAAATGAATGTACTGTGTCTCTATATATACATCAAAGTTGCATTAGGTAAAAAAGCATGTTGCCAAAAGCATATTTGTTATCATTGTCGAGAATTCCAAATGCATGAAAATCGTTACCATATTATTTCTGGGATTAATTTATTTTTTATTTTTATTTTTATATTTATTTTTATTTTTTTGCAGTTTTTGGCCAGGGCTGGGTTTGAACCCACCACCTCCGGCATATGGGACCGGCACCCTACTCCTTTGAGCCACAGGCACCGCCCATATTTCTGGATTAATTTACATGTAATAAATGCATCATATAGAGGTGTGTGGGAAACATAACTACTTCTGGACTTTCAATTAAGAACAAGAGGAAAATTGAGCAGCTGTGGGCACTATAATTATATCTGTATTTTTTTTCATTTTTCAAAACTACCTAAAATGTTAACGTGTTAAATATGGATGGTGAAAGCAGAAGTACATGTACTATGTTTGAAATAGATCATAATTTAAAATAAAAATGCATTATGGAAAATTCATATGGTATAAGCGAATACTATGTAGTTGCTTAAAAAAGAAAGTAGATTTCAATGTTAGACATTTAGAGGAAAAAAGCAAGTCACAGAACAGTGTATAGGGCAGATTCTCAACATTAATTATATTGACATTTGGGTTGAATAATTCTTTGCTGTGGGGAGCTGTCCTGTGCTTTGTAGAGTAATTAGCAACATTCCTGCCCCTACCTGCCAAATGCCAGTAAAACCAAATGCCACCCACCACTTCCAGTTACGACTATCAAAAATGTCTCCAGATACTGCCACATGTCTTCTGGGATAAAATCATTTTTGTTTGAAAGACACATGTGAAGTATATTTCCATTTGTATAAAAACAAACTACATGTATTGTACCTTTATGTGTTTATTGTGAACTTCCAAGAGTACAATTTAAAGTACATACCTGAGATCATAGACCTGGGGGAGGGAAAGTAATTTTTGATAATTGACAATATTAAAGTAAGAAATAAAATTCTTCTGATTAGGTTGGTTTTTATGAGTATGTTCTGTTTTTCTAATATGGAAATATAACTGTTTTAAATATAAAAGTCCAGTTCTTACCAGTTCCAGAAAATAGAACAAATTGATAGCCATTATCTTCAATTGTATCGTGAATGTTTCTGTCACTAGATATTTGTAACACCTTGAAGGACATTTGATAACGCAAAAAGATAAAAAACCTTCACTTGGTTTCCTCAAACTTAGTTGTTCAGGAAATATTCAACAACTCTCATAAAAGTATCAGTGATATAACTCTTTACTTGTTTCTTCCAATCTGAGACCTGATAATGGCCAAATGTAGAAGCTTTCTGGGATGGAGGGGACCCCGGGGTGCCTGGTGTACCGTACTGCCCCACTACTGAACACTCCGCCTGGTCACAAAGCTAAGCTCACACGAGGGATCCCACTTCAGGCCTCCTTGCTAATCAGTCTTCAGGAGCTTCTCCATAAGGAGGGAAGAGGCAAGCAATTATATTCACAACCGAGAACTGTTTATTTCCACAATCTTCTTTCCTCCATCCACTATTTGCGAGTATCTCCATCCCATATACCCAAATCAACTCCTCCTCCAGTGTCTGCACCTCAGCAAACGGCATCACTGTTCACCTGATTGCTCAACCCATAAATCTAGGAGAGATTCTTGTCACCTTCTTCCTTTTCTTATGTACAGTATATCATCAACAAGTTCTGTTAATGCTACTACCTAAGTCTATCTAACATAGCTTCCTTGTCTCCCATTTCCACTTTGATCTAAATTCCTCTTCGGTCTTTCCACTCTCCTTTTCCACCATCACCACCACCACTAGTACTAATGTCACCCTGCTCACAGTGACTGCAGCATTACTGAGAGGGAGCTTTTCAAAATGCAAATCTGATCCTATCTTTTCTTTCCTTAAGGCCTTTCACTAACTTCCTCTGCTAATAGAATGCAGAATAAATCATCAACAAGGTGATGGGATTTTCATAACCTGCCTCTCATTGGCTTCTTGCATCTCACTTAGAGTCATTCTCAACCCTGCTTACTGAGCTTCATTTACTCAGCAGGTCTTTTGATGCATTGAGGTCCTTTCTCTACCTCTTCTGCTTGCAATGCTAATCCAGCCCCTGGTCTCCTATTAACATCTTTTTATTTTTCAGGCACAGTTTGATTGCTGCTTCCCTATGGAAGCCCAGAAACCGCCATCTGACCCCAGGTTAGATACTTCACTAATGGGAGCAGCATCTTCTACTTCTGCCTGGTGCTAATTACAGATGTGATTTTATAATCTTTGTTTTATATTATTGCTTATAGCACTGACTGTATTCAACATTCCATGAGACAGAGATTACACCTGGCCCAGTACCACAAAACTCAATAAACATTGAGTGAAAGTATAGATGAGAAGTAGTAGGTATGATGGGGAAAGAAGGGAGTGCAAAAATAAATTAGTAAAGTAATTCAAAGCCTAGGAAGGGCACAGATTTGCATACATCTAACCAAAACGCAATGTGAAAAAAGATTAGAATACTATTTGAAGCCACTTCAGGAAGCTTTAATAATTAAGCTTAAGCAATTATACTCTGGTTTCTATTCTCCTATAATGAGAAGTTGTGCCCTGGCCAAGTTTCTTAATTTTTCTTGGTCATATACTCCACATTTATTAAATAATAATAAGAACATCACCATTTTTCTTGTCGATTTATGTTGCAGAAAAGAAATGGTCTTGGGAAAACTTAAAGAAGAACCCTATACAGAAAACTCATGTCTGTGTTTGTATCTGTGTGATTTTTGCCAGAGAAGAGTGAAGGCCCGTGGGCTCTTCTAATAAAGCTTCTTCTCATCTCTGGTACCCAACTCACATTCTTTCCCATTGAGACAGGGCAGCACTGATGGATTCTGACTCACTCTCTTCTTCTAAAGCTGGAGCAAAAAACATTAGTTTTGATTATCAACATCTTTTTTTCTGGTCCTGAATTTTCTCTTTCATCTATTATTACCAATACTTGTCATATAAAGTTTAAGGAAGAATTTGACATATTGAATGCACAATGTAAAATGACTAACTAGTATGATGCCTGGAGCATGGTAGGCACTCCATCAACAGCAATTGTTTAGGCTTTGACTATGACCTAAAAAAACAATATATTTTGTAACCAAAATAAATAAATAAATAAATAGAAAAAGAAAAAGAAGTTATTTTAAGGAATAAAAGAAATCAGAAATATCAGAAGTCAAATCCTTCATCAGAATCTTTGGCTTCCTCCAAGATACTTTTTCATTTATTATAAATTCAACTCCAAAAATCAGATACAAAAAAAATAAATAAAAATAAAACCTAGGATGATTAGATTTTCCCTATTTAGGGCTCAGTGACGTTTTGAACTGTATAACCTGTGAAATTTACAGAGTTGAGCTTATGTGATTGGGTTTGCACTTGGTTGATGAGGGCAGGGAAGGGGTGTGCTCTCTTGAACCCAAAGCAGAGAGCCAGGCTCAGAAGTTCCATTTGTCCACAGAGGCCTCAGTTTCTTGCCAGGAAGATCATTATAACACAAACAATATTTCCAGCTGGTGTCTGAGAAATGATCCCTTGTTGAAATTCTCAGCAGGAGACTTTGCTGATAACAGAGATGGGTGTACCAGAGACAGAAAACAAACCTCTGGAAACAGAAATTTGGGAAGGTTTATTATACAACAGACTGAATCTTGTGACTTGTTTGACACATCTAAATGATTCCAAAATCTTTTCGATCCTGGACACTTGATTTCCTGACCTTCCTGGGGTGACTGAAACAGCCCTTTTAAATCCATAGATGTCTAATAAATCTCAAGGCAATTCTTTATCCTTAATACCCACCCTAACATGCCTGTTTTTAAGGTTCAATCCTTTAAATCACTTTTACAATGAACCAATCCTCATTTGTAATTTAAAATGGAGTGTATTTAGAATTATTCCCAAGTGGCCACTGGTTTTAGTTTGTTAATGGACTCTAAAGCAAATTTGTGGTTAAAAATACCTCTCTCTTTGAATGCTATCCTAAGAGAAATAAGAGTCTTTCTCCATTAGGATGAATGCTATACCAGCATTTATTTATGTTATCTTTCAATTGGTCTGTCCTCTCCTGTTCTCTCATGACAGATTTTTAACAGTGAAACTGGCAACAGTGGAGGAATGTGTTTCTCAGGCAGACAGATCTACTGGCAGTGCTGCTAAACCAATAGGTCAGGATTACAGGATATGAGGAAATGCTTTCATTTTGCTTGCTGTATTGTATTGGTTGTTCTTACAAAATGTATAAATTTAATAAAGGAAAAAAATCAAAAAGATTTAAGAGACAAACTACTTTCCTTCACAATTTATCACAAAAGAAGGTAAAATTTCTTATTTTCATATTTCTCTATTCTTTTAGCTCCAAATTGGTTATGCTGCAAAGCAACACAAAATGAAATTTATTTTTTTAGATATTACTCCCCAATAACCTAATTACTTGTGACTTCTGGTAATTATGAAATCATGTTGACAAGCACAACCACGTGCTCATGTTTTGGCACTGACTGAACTACAGTGAAATCAGGACAGTACAAAAATTTCAGCATAAAAATCAAATCATCTGCTGGCAATCATTAATAAGAAAAAAATGCTCCCTGGTTGGGGGAATTCTCTTGCTATCCATTAATTCTTTAGATGTTGAAATATGGATCTATTCCTATGATGGCGAGAACTGGCGTATGGTAACCTAAATACTGAAAATTATATTAATTTTTGAAAGTACCAATCAATACTGTGATTTTTACTTAAAAAGTATGATGAAGTATTCTTCATGTAATAAACATCATTTGTGGTGTTTTTCTTATCAAAAATCATTGCTATATCTTCCTATAAGAATTATCGAAGGCTGTATTTAAATATATAACAATTTTTTTTAATATTTTCACCTAATTTCCTTCTCCTTGTCCTTTACTTTACATTCAGAAAGAGGTCATCGATTTGTTCTTTCAAATCATGAATTAATTTTAGCAATTTGAATTTTTATGCTGTCTCCACGTTGAATATTTGGTTTAAGCAAGCAAATCATTTTTTAAATTTTTTCTTAGCTCCTCTCTTATTATTTAACAGATGAAATATTTTACTCAAATCATCTTATGATTAAAAAAATAGAAATAAAATAAATTATCTCATTTTCTCTGTAGTTTTCTATTTTCCTGAGAAGGATATTATTTTTTTTGTTCTTGCAGCATGATTCTATTCTGTTAAGATGGTATATTTTCTCATGTGTTCTTTTATTTTTAAACTTCAGATTAGTAAGAGGATACAAATCATTAGGGTACACTGTTTGCGTTTGTCAGGCAAAAGGTTGAGCTCTTCACCCAGGGTGTGCTATATACCCTTACATTGTGCCCATTAGGTGAGAGCTTACTCACCCCTCCCTCTTTCCCTTTCTCTCCTCCCTTTGTTCCCCTCCCACTGACTTGAATTTAATTGTGTTTTTTCTTTCTGGGTATATAGTTTTTCTATTGGTTTCATATTAGTATTTGTTACATTGGATATTGCTTTTCCATTCTTGTGATAAGAAGAATATTCTTCGACTCCATCTAGGTTAATACAAAAGATGTACAGTCACCATTTTTTTTTTTTTTATGGCTGAATATTATTCCATGATATACACATACCAGTTTGTTAATCCATTCACATGTTGTTGGGCACTTGGGTTGATTCCACATCTTGGTAATGGTGAATTGAGCTGCAATAAACGTTCTAGAGCAAATGACCTTATGTTAAAATGATATTTTTTCTTCTGGTTAGATGCCTAGTATTGTGAGGTCACATTGGAGGTCTAATTTGAGTTCTTTGAGGATTCTCCATACTCCTTTCCAAACAGGCTGTATTAGTTTGCAGTCCCACCAACAGTGTAAAAGTGTTCCCTTCTCTTCACATCCACTTCAGTATCTATAGTTTTGGGACTTTGTGATATGAGAGGTTCTCATTGGGGTTAGGTGGTAAATTAAGGTGTTTTGATTTGCATTTCTCTGATGTTTGGGGATGATGAGCATTTTTTCAAGTGTGTGTTGGCTATTTGTCTGTCTTCTTGAGAGACAAGTTTGTTCATGTCTCTTGCCCATTTATAAATGGGATAGTTTGCTCTTTCCTGTTGATTAGTTTGTGTTCTTTATGGTGATTTTTACTTTTCTTTTTCTTTTTTTAACCTCTTATTCCCAAAAAACCCCATCATTTCAAAAAAAATGAAAAAATATATTCTAGGTTTCAAGGCCCCAGGTGGAGGAAATCTTTAATAGAAGCCAGAAAATTGATAGCAATTATACTGTAAGTTATGAGTGCTACACTTAATATGGAGGGTATGAGTGCTCAAATAGGAGACTTGTTCATCCTGAAGGCATATCTGCTTGTCTTGAAAGAATAAATTATTTTTTTTGAGGCAGTCTCACTCTGTTGTCCAGGCTAGAGTGTCATGACATCAACCTAGCTCTCAGCAGCAACAAACTCATGGGTCCAAGTGATCCCCCTGCCTCAGCTTCCCAAGTAGCTGGAACTACAAGTGCCTGTCACAACACACAGCTAATTTTTTCTATTTTTAGTAGAGATGGGTTCTTACTCTTACTCAGGCTAGTCTTGAACCCCTGATTTCAAGTGATACTCCTGCCCGGGGCTCTCAGCGTGCTAGAATTACAACTATGAGCCACCAAGCCTGGATAGGAATTAAGATCTTAAAAAATGTTACCAGCTGCAAGATAGAACCTAGTCATCTCCTTTAAACTGAGAACTTTTAAATATACTATTTGTAAAACATTCACCAAAGTTCCATTAGAATACACATTTCTTTAAAAAATTATATTTTGATAGTGACAGGTTACATTATTTTTAGCTTTGTATAAATACTGCAGACTGTAACTAAGATGATTAAAATTTGTTGATGATGTTAATCTTTTATAATATAATATTTTGTGTTAGTCACACAAACCATTGTTCAGTGTCCAGAGCCTACACTCCAGGTTCTTTATGCATTTCTATAATTTAGGTTAATACTATATCTAAGACTTATTCCCAGTAGCACACAAGGGCTGTAATATCCAGGAATCAAACTCCAAAGCTTTAGAGGCCCTACTGCAGAGACTCTCCCTGGATACCTTGTGCTTCACTTTATTTCCCAGATGACTAATTTCATACCATTACAAGGGCTGCTAGCACTGTAATCTCTTCAGATCTATTTTTGATCACTTCATTGACTTTTCAATTGGAATGTTCTAAATCCCCCACGACAGGTGCCCTATTATCTTTTTCTCTATTCTGCCAATTTCTTACACAAATGTAAAACTCTTCCATTGATTGATATGCCAGAATATTGTAAATGGAAAGGGCACAGAAGAGAACTGACTCAAAAAGACTGCTTTTAGTTCAGCACTTCATGAAATAAGGTGATTTTTTTGGAACTAAAATTCTGTTAACTGGGAATTTTAAAATTAGAAGTAATAACCATAATCTGAAGAATCAGAGGAGGAAAAAAGGAAGAGAAAAAAGAGAAAGAAAACTAAGGAAGAGAAATGGGGGCAGTGAAAGCAATAGAACTGGCTTTGAGATATTTTTAATTATGAAAAGCAAAGTAAAGGCTGTCTGGATAGAGAGTAAAAAGGTCTGGTCCCAGGGGGTGTGTCCTCCAATCTCACTCAGTTGAATCCAGGGTCGTCAGTCCTCTTTTAATGCACATATTTCTCTAATCTGATGTAAAATGAATTCATGGGGGCATGTGGAAACTTTAAGGCCTTTGTCAACTCTAATATTTTTGTAGAAAAGATAAATGATTAAACATCAAAACAGATCAGATCTGTTAAAATAAGAATTAACTCCTAATAAAATAGTAACATCATGAAATCCATTTTTCCTTTAATGGATTCATGTCATTTCAAACATTATTATGTCAAAGGCAAATATGTTTAACACACTAGGGATATTTTCTGTCTGTTCTCTTTTTCACTGATGTTCTGTGGCCACTGGAATTAGGAAACATTTTTATTTCTTTTAATTTACTTTTCTTTGAAGTCATATACTGTACTCTTGATGTTTCTGATGTTCTCTGGAATAAGTGAATGGTAGATAAGGTCCTGCCGGGTAACAGGAAGAATACTGATGTTTTTTAGAAGATCAAGACCTTAAATTCTATTAATCACTGACTACTCTTTCTGAGACTAGATCTATGCATAAGAAATGATACCTCAATTAAGATCTTAACTACTATGTGTCATGAGTTCTTGATTCTACAAAAGATTTTTCCTAAAAGTAATTTTCTTTATGAAAAAAATCCTGATCAAACTAATAAACAAAATTCATTAAAGTTGCAGGATACAAAATTAACATGCAAAACTCAGTTGTGTTTCTATATATTAACAACAAATCATTCAAAAAGGAAATTAAAAAAATAATTTTGTTTACAATAGCATGAAAAGAATAAAATTACATAGAAATAAACTTGCCCAAGGGGGTGAAATACTTGTACACTAGGAACCACAAAACACTGATGGAATAAATTAAAGGAGTCACAAATAAATGGAAAGATCTCACATGTTTACAGATTGAAAAACTCAAAACTGTTCAAATGTCCACTCAAAAAGATCTACTGACTCAAATCTATACCTATCAAAACACCAACAGCGATTTTTATAGAATGGAACAAACAATTATAAAATTCTTTCTCACTTCTATGACCCTTTGTTTTACTACTCAAATGACCATTCTCAATGCAAACACAGATTCCTACTTCATTCTTCCAATTTCCTGCTATCTTTCATTTTATTTGATTGCTTATAACTCTTTAACAGACTTGCCACTATAAAGTGACATAGCAATACAAAATGTAAAAATATATAAACCATCATTCCCCATCTCCATGTAAATTCTTATTTTTCAGCCAAGAGTGTTCTGAGATAAAGTTTGAGAAGTTAATGTGGGTCTTTACTGATGCTTCTAATCCCTTAGATAAGCCCTTCCTTTGGCTGGTGTGACCAGTGTTGTGTGTTTACAGGGTGCATTCCCTGGGCCATGGTGTACAGGGCTTGCCTAGGAGGTCCTGCTTATGGAGCCACACCTTTACACAGGCCCTCGTGGGGGTGGGGCCGTTGCTCTTAGCCACCGCTGCTCCCCTTCAAGTCTCAGGCTCTGTGAGTTCTACTTTGGCTCAATCCTCAACTTCAAATCCTTGATATCCTTCTTTTCAGTTTGAAGATTCTCTCATAGTATCTGATCCTGCTCTTACACCTGCAACTTAAACTACTTTTTAAATTATTATTATTAAATCATAGCTGTGTACACTAGTGTGATCATGGGGCACCCTACACTGGTTTTATAGACCGTTTGACACATTTTCATCACACTGGTTAACATAGCCTGCCTGGCATTTTCTTAGTTATTGTATTAAGACATTTACATTCCGCATTTACTAAGTTTCACATATACCTACCTACTTCTGCT
>CAUYPK010168928.1:0-30469 GCA_963574355.1 Loris lydekkerianus
TCAAGCTTTCCCCCTGGGTAGAGTGATATGGCATCACAGCTCACAGCAACTTCCAACTCTTGGGCTCGAGCAATTCTCCAGTCTCTACCTCCTAAGTAGCTGGGACTACAGGTGCCTGTCACAATGCCTGGCTATTTTTTGATTGCAGCCATAGTTGTTTGGTGGGCCAGGCTGGATTTGAACCCACCAGCTTAGGTGTATGTGGCTGGTGCCTTAGCTGTTTGAGCCACAGGTGCTGAGCCTGGCTCTTTTTTTGTGTGTGTGAGACAGAGCCTTAAGCTGTCGCCCTGGGTAGAGTGCTGTGGCATCACAGCTCACAGCAACCTCCAGCTCCTGGACTCAAGCGATTCTCTTGCCTCCACCTCCCAAGTAGCTGGGACTACAGGCCCCCACCACAACACTGGGCTATGTTTTGGTTGCAGCCATCATTGCTCTTTGGTGGTCTCGGGCTGGATTCGAACCCACCAGCTCAGGTATATGTGGCTGGCACCTTAGCTACTTGAGTCACAGGCGCTGAGCCTGGCTCTTGTTTTTTTTTAGAGATAGAGTCTCACTATGTCACCCTCACAACTAGGATTAAAGGGGTGAGCCACCACGACCAGCTTTACACATATAAATCTTAAAATCACAATTTTTTTTTTTTTTTTTTTTTTTTTGAGGCAGGGTTTCATGATGTTGCCATCATTAGAGTGTTATGGTGTCATAGCTCACAGCAACCTCAACTCTTGGGCTTAAGCAATTCTCTTGTCTCAGCCTCCCTAGTAGCTGGGACTACAGGCACCCGCCACAATGCCCAGCTATTTTTTTGTTGCAGTTGTCATTGTTGTTTTAGCTACCCGGGCCAAGCTCGAACCTGCCAGCTTCGGTGTATGTGGAAGGCGCTCTACTCACTAAGCTACGGGAGCCAAACCCGAAGTCATATCTTTTTTTCTTTTTTTTGAGACAGAGTCTCACTATGTCACCCTCGGGAGAGTGCCATGGTGTCACAGCTCACAGCAAACTCAAACTCTTGGGCTTAAGCGATTCTCTTGCCTCAGCCTTCCAAGTAGCTGCGACTACAGACACTCATCACAATGCCCAGCTATTTTTGTTGTTGTTGTTGTTGTTGTTATTGTTGTTTAGCAGGTCCAGGCCTGGTTCGAACCCACCTGCCCTAGTGTATATGGCCGGTGCCCTAACCTCTGAGCCACAGGCACCAAGCCTGAAGCCATATCTTTAAGCATCTGGGGTAACATCACCCCACTGTCTTCACTTAGGTTTTCCCTAAAATATCCTTCCTCAAGGAGAGTTGTCAAAGTTTTGGATGCATCCCCAAATTGGGAGCCTGATGTCAGCCTTTCCTGAAGAGAAGAGGAAAATGAACCCTTCAGAACTGTCTAAGTTTCCATTGAGAGATTTCCTTTCTTAAACAGGAGGATACTAGAGGATAGTGTGCCACTGGAGTCCTAAATCTGAACCAGTGGTGATCATCTGAAAACTGACCTATGAAAGACTTTTCTAGTGAAGTATCAACATAGCATACACCATACACACAAGTGTGGCCAGAAGAATCTTCTTTTTCTTTGAGGCTAGGAAGACGCTTACTAAAATCCTCAGAGGGATCACCTTCTAGCAAGCTGTAGGTCTGTGTACCCTTGGTAATGACCCTATAGATCCCCTTCCTCATCACTTTATCATGCTTATATATATGTACCATCTTTTGGCATCGCGCCTTCATTATTTCTGGGGTCTCAGTCTGTTCCACTTATGCTACTTTATAGCCCTTCTGTACCAGGGAGTCTGAACAACAGCCAAATGCAATTTCAGGAAAACCAGAATGGCCCAGTTGCCCTTCATGAATAGCAGCCCAGTTCATTGACCCCAATCAGAGCATCCAGGTGATACAGTTTATAAAATTTCCCAACCTTATAAAAGATGTCTATACCAAAGTTCTGAGACTTAATCTGCCACCCCTTCCTCTTCCCAGGGGTACAGGAATTAAGAAAATCCTCAGGCACATAGAGTGTAGATGCATTAAAATCAGGGTGATCAGGTCACGTCCTGTGCTCATCTCTTTTCCTTTTAAAGCCACTGTGAAGTTTCATATACTAGGTAGTGGGGCGATATCACTTCCTCCACTAAGGTGGGCTTGAGATTCAGAATTTGGAGGAGCAGAGAAAGCACTCAGATACCTGATGAAATGCCAGTTGCTCCCTCAGTGAAGGGCATTTCCTTCCTTGAACCTTTCCTATTAAGAGAGCCATTTCCAGTTACCATTCTCTTCCACTTGCCAGCAACTTTGACAAGGCAGTACAGGCCTTCACTCTCACTATCTCCCACTCTACTGCTTATTTCATCGCTGCTTCCTTCCTCCTTAGCGTCCGGCTTGAATTCCACATCAGAGCCACCAATGTCACTCTCAGAGTCTGATGTGAACCTTCATGTTTTTATTTGGTGGCTACTTCACCTAGATCCTTGCATCTTAGGCCAGACTTCCTCTTCACTCTGTATTTCTTTTCTTTTCTTTTTCTTTTCTTTTTTTTTTTTTTTTTTTGCGGTTTTTGACCGGGGCTGGGTTTGAACCCACCACCTCCGGCATATGAGGCTGGGGCCCTACTCCTTTGAGCCACAGGCACCACCCTTCACTCTCTATTTCTTTATCTTCTTCACTCTTATCTGATACATAAGTTGTGCCTACCTGTATATGGCTTTAACAGCCTTTTGCTAACCCAGCCCCTTTTGGACTGTCATCAAAAACCTGTATGTGAATGCGAGCTGATTTCTCTTTCTCTGGGATGAATGTTCTATCAATGGGCTGGTTATAAACCAGGCAAGACCACCCTCCATTTTGGCCCAAACCAACTCACCTAAGGAGAAGTCACAAGAACTGGGAGGACCTGCAGGCGCTGCCAATCTCTGCAGCCCTCGGTTAAGGTTTTTTATCTGTGGCAGCGATTCAGAGCCCACCAAAGGCCTGGACTCAGGCCCTGCCTTGCCCCAGGCCACATCCCCGCCTGGGAAGGGGAGGTGCCCTAGTGGCAGCGGCAGCACTGTGCCTTCACATGTATTATAGGTATTTTAAACTCTACAGAAAGGTGTACACTTTTCCTTTACTTCAAATGGTGACTTAACTCGTCCTGAAGTCTAATTAGTCTAATTGGATGGGGATATTAAAAGGTTAAGAAAATAATCCAGGGGTGGCGCCTGTGGCTCAAAGGAGTAGGGCACTGGCCCCATATGCTGGAGGTGGCGGGTTCAAACCCAGCCTGGCCAAAAACTGAAAAAAAAAAAAAAGAAAATAATTTAGAACAAACTTTTAAAAAATTCCTTTAGCAATTTCCTGTTGTTGTTGAAATTGCCCTGAGTGCCTGGAGAGAGGAGCTTCCCCTTTTGGTTTCTAACAACAGACCTTTGACAATCAAAACTATGTTCCAGGTTTTGGTAAATGTGAGCCTCGCCCTTCCAGTTTCTGGTTTGACAGGTATGGTTGGGATGCAACAAAACAAAACATAACCTCAACCAGGTTAATGTGGTGTCGTCTGAAAAGACATCCAGAAAAAGTCACCTTAGAGGGTATTAAAGTTAACTCTTAGTACAAACTCCTCACTGTGGAAGAAATGCTTGACTAAAGTGATAATAACTATAAAAATGTTTTAAGTGAAAAAGTACATAAGTAAAACATGTCTTTGTTATATTGCATGATCCCTGAGCTCTCTGTCAGCACTAATGAACTGGTGAATGAGATTAAAGAAACAAGATCAGATTTCACTTGACACAGAGGAAACTCCTCTACTCAGCTTTTATAATCCAAAGCACATGCTTATAATTTTATTAAGCCATCTGAAATTGCATTTTTTTTTCCTTGAGACGGGGTCTTACTCTGTTGACCTGGGCAGAGTGCCATGATGTCATCATAGCTCACTGTGATTTCAAACTCCTGGGCTGAAGCAATCCTTCTGCCTCAGCCTCCCGAGTTGCTGGGACTACAGGTGCGCACCACCAAGCCTGCTTAATATTTCTATTTTTTGCAGAGACAAGGTCTCACTCTTGCTCAGGCTGGTCTCAAACACCCAGCCTCAAACAATACTCCTACCTCAGCCTCCCAAAATGTTAGGATTATAGGCGTGAGGCACTACACCTAGCCTTACATCTGTATTTCTGATAAGGCTTTAATGTAGTGTCAATTTTCATGGGCAATCTTCTAATCTAGCCCTTCTAATCCACTACAGATTTGTCTGCTGATTACTCAATTTAAATTCAGTATCCTGAGCGGCACCCATAGCTCAGTGGGTAGCACGTTGGCCTCGTACACCCAGGCTGGCAGGTTCAAACCCAGCCCAGGCCAGCTAAACAGCAATGACAACTGCAACAAAAAAAATAGCCAGGCGTGTGGCAGGCACCTGTAGTCCAGCTACTTGGGAGGCTGAGGCAAGAGAAGTGCTTAAGCCCAAGAGTTTGAGGTTGCCGTGAGCTGTGATGCCACAGCACTCTACCGAGGGCAACATAGTGAGATTCAGTCCCTAAATAAATAAATAAATAAATTCAGTATCTCTTTCTACATGACAAACATTTATGTATAAGATTTCTCAGACAGGTTTGGTGCCTGGTGCACAGTGGTTAGCCACATGCACCGAGGCTAGCGAGGTTAAGTGCAGCCTGGACCAGCTAACCAACAATGACAACTGCAACAAAAAAATAGCTGTGAGTAAGCCAGGTGTTGTAGCGGGCACCTGTTGTCCCAGCTACTCCGGAAGCTGAGGCAAGAGTATCGTCTAAGCCCAAGAGTTTGAGGTTGCTGTGAGCTGTGACACATAGCACTCTACACAGGGCAACATAGTGAGACTCTGTCTAAAAAAAAAGATTGCTCAGCCAATATTCACTAATGTACTCTTTAGTCACTAATATACTGTTTTATAATCTATTAAGAAGCACAATCAATTACAGGTATAATTGAATTTATTGCTTTAACCATTCACTTTCAGATATGAATTGCAACTTTGTGATTTCGATATGGAGTTCTGATTTTTCATACCCAGCCTCAGCACTATTAGGAGAATTAGGCCTCAGCACTATTGGGAGAGTTAGGGTCTGTTCTTTTTTTTTTTTTTTTTTTTGAGACAGAGTCTATGTCACCCTGGGTAGAGTGCCATGGCATCACAGCTCACAGCAACCTTAAACTCTTACACTTAAGCAATTCTCTTGCCTCAGCCTCCCAAGTAGCTGGGACTACAGGTGCCCACTACAATGCCTGGCTCTTTTTTAGTTGTAGTTGTCATTGTTGTTTAGCAGGCCTGAGCTGGGTTCAAACCCACCAGCTTCAGTGTATGTGGGTGGTGCCCTAACCACTGAGGCACAGGTGCCAAGCTGAGTTAGGGTCTGTTCTAATGGCATCCTAATAGATAAGTCAATGGTTTTGTTTATTGGTTGGTTGGTTGGTTTAAGAGATAGCCTCTCACTATGTTGCTCAGGCTGTCCTAAAACTCCCGGGCTCAAGCAATCCTCTTGCCTCAGCATCCCAAGTAGCTGGGACTATAGGCACACATAACTGTGACCAGCCCATCAACGATTTTAAGTGGTGTAATACAGAGCTGTGTGTTAACTACTTTTTCCCTTTTATCTTGACTATTTGCAAACCTATTTCAGATAACTTAAAATCATACCCTTTCGCTTTAAGTCCTGTTATAGATAGAAAGACCAATATGTTTCTTTATTGACATGAACTGGTAGCAATATTGATAGACAGTTCTATTATCTAATTATCATCAAGTACTTTCAAATGATACCATTATTTGGGGCAAATAATCTTGTATCATGATTAGGAAGGGCTGTAAGTGATGAAAGCCCAAGATAATATTGTTTAATAGCTTAAATCCAATTGAAGTTCATTTTTCTTTCATATAAGTAGAGTCCTAAGCAATTCTCGCTGATAGGAGGGACCTATGCCCTTTGTACCATGTTGTCTGACCATTCTTAAAACATAGCTATCACAACATGTTTCAAAATGGTTGGGGCGGCGCCTGTGGCTCAAAGGAGTAGGGCACCAGACCCATATACTGGAGGTGGTGGGTTCAAACCCAGCCTTGGCCAAAAACTGCAAAATAAATAAATTATCAAATTTTAGTTGCTTGTTGGGGGTGCCTGTGGCTCAGTGAGTAGGGCACCAGCCCCATATACCAAGGGTGGCGGGTTTGAACCCGGCCCTGGCCAAACTGCAACAAAAAAATAGATGGGCGTTGTGGCGGGTACCTATAGTCCCAACTGCTTGGGAGGCTGAGGCAAGAGAATTGCCTAAGCCCAGCAGTTGGAGGTTGCTGTGAGCTGTGACGCTACAGCACTCTACCAAGGGCAACAAAGTAAAACTCTGTCTCTTAAAAAAAAAAAAAAAAAACTTGGCGCCTATGGTTCAAGTGGCTAAGGCGCCAGCCACATACACCTGAGCTGGCAGGTTCGAATCCAGCCCGGGCCTGCCAAACAACAATGACAGCTGCAACCAAAAAATAGCCAGGCATTGTGGCGGGCACCTGTAGTCCCAGCTACTTGGGAGGCAGAGGCAGGAGAATCACTTGAGCCCAGGAGTTGGAGGTTGCGACAACTTGAAGCTCTGTCTCGAAAAAAAAAAGATGGTTACTTGTGCTTCAGTTTTTACATCCACTTTCCAGTCAGCAAAAGAATTGAAGGTATTTCTTCTTCCCTTATTCAATAATACTTAAGGCAAGGGTGATGACTCACTCCTGTACTCATAGCCCTCTGGAAAGCCAAGGCAGGTGGATCACTTGACTCAGGAGTTTGTTACAAACCCAAGCAAGAGCAAGACCCTGTCTTTAAAAAATAGCCAGGCTATTGTGGGAAGTATCTGTAGTCCCATCTACTTGGGAGGTATCTGTAGTCCCATCTACTTGGGAGGCGGACGCAAGAGGATCACTTAAGCCCAAGAGTTTGAGGTTGCCGTGAGCTATGACACCATGGCACTCTACCAAGGGTGACAAAGTGAGACTCTGTCTCCCCCACAAAATAAATAAATACAATGACACTTAAACTTGTAGTCCATTGACCAGAATTTAGTCAAAAGTTCACCTAACTGCAAATGTGTCCGAGAAATGTGATCTTTATTTCACTATAAATTTATAGGTTTTATTAGTAAAGAGGAAGGAGAGAATAGATAGCAATGTGCAGTCACACAACATTTCTGTCACTGATACTCTGATGGTCTCATAAGATTATACTGGAGCTAAAAATTTCTTAATACCTAATAACATTATAAAATTGTAGTACATCACATCACTCATGTGTTTGTGGTGATCCTACTGTAAATAAAGCTATATAAACATGTAGCACATACATGTTTTATAATACATAGCACAATAACAAACCACTGTGTTACTGGGTTATGTATTTGCTATACTATTATCATTATTTTACAGTGTACTCTTTCTACTTATATTTTAAAAAAGTTATAGCCGAGCGTTGTGCAGGGTGCCTGTAGTCCCAGCTACTTGGGAGGCTGAGGCAAGAGAATCGCTTAAGCCCAAGAGTTGGAGGTTGCTGTGAGCTGTGATGCCACAGCACTCTACCCAGGGTGACAGCTTGAGACTCTGTCTCAAAAAACAAAAGAAAAGTTAGCTGTAAAACAGCTTCAGACGGGTCCTTCTTCAGGAGGTATTCTAGGAGAAGGCATTGTTATCATAGGAGGTGACAGCTCCATGAGTGTTATTGCTCCTGAAGACTTTCCAATGGAACAAGACCTGGAGATGAAAGACAGTGGTATTGATGTTTCTGACCCTGTGTATGTTTGTGTCTTAGTCTTTAACAAAAAAGTTTAAAAAGTAAAAAAATAAAATATTTTATTTCAAAAATAGATAAAAGCTTATAGAATAAGGATATAAAGAAAGAAAATATTTTTGTACAGCTGTATAGTGTTTCTGTTTTAAGCCAAGTGTCATCACAAATAAGTCAAAAAGTTTTAAAAAATAAAAAGTTTATAAAGTTACAGTAAGCAGGGCGGCGCCTGTGGCTCAGTGAGTAGGGCACCAGCACCATATACCAAGGGTGGTGGGTTCAAACCCGACCCCGGCCAAACTGCAACAAAAAAATAGCCAGGCATTGTGGCGGGCACCTGTGGTCCCAGCTACTCAGGAGGCTGAGGCAAGAGAATCACCTATGCCTAAGTGCTGTAACACCACAGCACTCTACTGAAGGTGATAAAGTGAGACTCTGACTCTACAAAAAAAAAAAAAAAAAAAATTTACAGTAAGCTGCTTTGAAATTGTTGGGAGTGGCTGGGTGCCCGTAGCTCAGTGAGTAAGATGCCAGCCACGTATACTGAGGCCGGCGGGTTTGAGCCCAGCCTGGCCTGCTAAACAACAATGACAACTGCAACCAAAAAATAGCCAGGCATCGTGGTGGGCACCTGTAGTCCCAGCTACTTGGGAGGCGGAGGCAAGAGAATTATGTAAGCCCAAGAGTTTGAGATTGCTGTGAGCTGGGACAGCACAGTACTCTACAGAGGGTGACAAAGTGAGACTGTCTCAATAAAAAAAAAAAAAAAAGAAAGAAAAAGAAATTATTGGAAGTAAGACATCACTGAGGAGTGCAATATGGAGTAGAATATGTGTTCATTTGGGGGCCCAGAACAGTTTTCTAAGGAAAAATCTTGGCTCTCCTTTGGCTCCTTCCATGCCAAAATGGGTTATTACACAGATTAAATACCAAAATCAACCTTCCACTAGGTTAGTGGTTAAGCATATTAATTTACTTTTAATCAGCAACATGAAAAACTCTTGTACTCAATGCAAGTATCATGTTGCTTTTATACCAACTACCTTCTTTTTTTTTTTTTTTTGCAGTTTTTGGCCGGGGCTAGGTTTGAACTTGCCACCTCCGGTATATGGGGCCAGCACCCTCCTCCTTTGAGCCACAGGCACTGCCTCCAACTACCTTCTTTTAAGGGGAAATTACTGTCCATATTCAGGACTCCTGATTCTAAGTAACAGAAACTCAACTCAAACTAGCTCAAGCAACAAGAGCTTTTTCCTACTGGCTCATATAATTAGACAGCCCAAGAATGGCTAGTTTTATGTGTTCAGCCATTTTATCTACTTGGTTGTTCAGTGCCTCTTATATGGCATCTATTCATTGATGGGCATCAACCTATGATACAAAAATCTTCAGTTTCTATGTCCATTCCTATAGATCTACCCTAGATTTCCTTGCCCCAAAATATTCCAATTTTTTCTTTTCTAGGTTCTTTACCAGCTGGCCAGGCTTTTCTCCATTGTCGACTCCATATGTATTCTCATATTGTGCCTCTTTTCCTCTACGTAAAGTGCAGGGCAGGTACACTGCTTGGAGTTCCACCTACTGGGATAATTTCCCTTCACCACTGTCTTTAAATGCCACCCCAAGTATGTTTATGGAGTAACCACTGTCCATTTTCAGCTCACATCTTTATATTGAGCTGGCCGTATGTAAACTATACTCAGAAATTTTCTTCCTCCTTCCAGTGGTCATTGGTATAGGACCCACCTATGGCCATAGGTGTGAGCTGAAGAAGGGGTGCTGGTACAACCATCATGGCTGATATGGGATCTGACTTATTTGTTCAGAGTTGAGCCTGGTTGGGCTTGATTTGGGATATGCTATTTCCAGATTATGGCAGATTGCTGCTGGGACCATCCAACATTATGACTTTTGGATCTGACAGAACCTAGCTTTTAATAGCCAATTCTTGACACATGGTTACTTGGTGCCCCATGGGCAACCATTCTAACTCTCTTAATGCCTAGTAGTCTACTCCAGTATGATTCTCCTACTGGGACTTGGCATAAACTCCACATACATCTTTTTCCACCACTGACCCCCAACACTACTGAGTCTATTGGATCAGTATAGGTCAGTGGTTCTCAACCTTCCTAATGCTGCGGCCCTTTAATACAGTTCCTATGGGTCGCGACCCACAGGTTGAGAACCGCTGGTATAGGTGATTATACTGTAGCTTGAACTTGCTACAGAGCTCTTTCCTGCTCTAAAAACACATAAAGTTGGCAGCCTTTCATGTCATCCAGTACATGCCAGGTATGGGAGAACGTTATTCCCAGGTATGGAAGGTATTGCCTCCAAAACCCAGAGTTCACCAGGTATTGTGACTCCTTCTTTGTGGGAGGGCTAAAAGATTCAACAATGAGTTTTACTTGACAAGAGAATATTCCATCATGCCCCAACCACTAGACCCTTAAAATTTTTATTAAAGTATAAGGTTCATACTGGCCAACTCTTTCACATCCTTCCCAATCAGTAGGATGTCGTTATGGTAATGGATCAATGTGATATTCTGTGGGACTGCCCAGATCTCTTTGGACTATGTTATGACAGAGGACAGGCAAATTAATGTAGACTCATAGCAAAATTATTACTACATATTTTTGTCCATCCCAGCCAAATGAGAACTGTTTCGATCCTCTTTCTTGACTGGATGGCAAAGAACACATTTGCTAGCCAGGCGCTGTGGTGGACCCCTGTAGTCCCAGCTACTTGGGAGGCAGAGGCAAGAGAATTGCTTGAGCCCAAGAGTTTGAGGTTGCTGTGACCTATGATGCCATGGCACTCTACCAAGGGTGACAAAGCGAGACTCTAACTAAAAAACAAACAAAAACACACAAATTTGCCACATCAATGGCTGCATGTCACTTACCTAAAGCCATGCTAATCTACTCTAACACTGATAGTGTGTCTAGCATTGCAGGTGTGGATGGGCTTATTAGGAAACAACATGTGAGCATTTGCCAGGATCCATCCAGTTTCTGCAGGGGCTAGATTAGCAAAAAGATTCATGAAGCCAGACATGGTGTCTCATGCCTGTAATCCTAGCACTCTTGGAGGCTGTGGCAGGAGGATCCCTTGAGCTCAGGAGTTCGAGACCAGTCTGAGCAAGAGTAAGACCCTGTCTCTACTAAAAATAGAAAAATTAACCAGGCATTGTGGTGGGCTCCTGTAGTTCCACCTACTGAGAAGGCTGAGGCAAGAGGATCCCTTGAGCCTAGGAGTTTGAGGTTGCTGTGAGCTAGGCTGAGGCCATGGCACTCTTAGCATGGGCAACAGACTATGTCTCAAAGAAAATAAAAGGCCAGGCATGGTGGCTCACTCCTGTAATCCTAACACTCTGGGAGGCCAAGGCGGGTGGGTTGCTTGAACTCAAGAGTTTGAGACCAGCCTGAGCAAAAGTGAGACCCTGTCTCTACTAAAATAGAAAAACTAAGGTAAGAGGATTGCTTGAGGCCAAGAGTTGGAGGTTGACATGAGCTATGATGTCACAGCACTCTATCCAGGGCAATAGCTTGAGACACTGTCTCAAAAACAAAAGTAAGGCTCAGCACCTGTGGCTCAAGGGGCTAAGGCGCCAGACACATACACCTGAGCTGGAGGGTTTGAATCCAGCCTGGCCCGCCAAAACAACAATGACGGCTGCAACCAAAAAATAGCTGGGCGCTGTGGCAGGTGCCTGTAGTCCCAGCTACTTGGGAGGCTGAGGCAGGAGAACCACTTGAGCCCAGGAGTTGGAGATTGCTGTGAGCTGTGATGCCATGGCACTTACCCAGGGTGATAGCTTGAGTCTCTGTCTCAAAAAAAAGGGGGAAGGCAGCACCTGTAGCTCAAGGAGTAGGGCTACAGCCCTATATACCAGAGGTGGTGGGTTCAAACATGAGCCCGGCCAAAAACTGCAAAAAAAAAAAAAAATTGTTAGGGGGCAGCACCTGTGTGTGGCTCAAGGAGTATGGCGCCGGTCCCATATATGGAAGGTGACAAGTTCAAGCCCGGCCCCGGCCAAAACTATAAAAATAAAAAATAAAAAAAGGATGCACCAGATCCTTAAGGGTAATTCTTTTTTTTTTTTTTTCTTTTTGGCAATTGTGTCATGTAACATTTATTCTATCAATTTAAACTGAAGTGTCTCATGGAGCTAAGCACTAAAGGAATTTAAATAAAAAGGCAATAATCTTTACGTACACAAAATGATCATTCCATAAATATTTACATGACAAAGCAAAAATGGAAAATCACTAAAACTGGAAGTGGCTACAGGTATGACAATCCTCTCTCTGGACATTTTTAGTTAGGAATCACATAATCTTTGAAAATGAAAAAAGTTGCAGAAGCATAACTAAAATATTAATTTAGTTTTCAATTCTTACTATTTAAAGGAGCCAGTGGGTAATAAACTGTCCAAGATTTGGAAAGCAACAGCTCAGATTCGTTTTTAATATCAATTTTTTCCCTTTATTTCTCATGATGGTACTAAACTTACAGAAAAAAAAAAGAGAGAGAGAAAAGGATATACATAAAAATTCCAGTTCATCTTCCTTCATAAAGACTGGTCAGTCGCTCTAATTCCTTACAGTTGTCCATGCTCAAAGCATCTGCCTTCCTTTGGAGACGATCGTCATGGTATACCTTTGCTGCATACTGCATATCTGTTTTCTGTTGTCTTTCTCTCCAGCAATTATTTTGAATGTTAGTCACATAATCTTTTTCTACACTCTTTTCTACCTTCTGTAATAATATTCCTTTATATTCATTTTTAAAGTCCTCGTTGACATAATAAACAACACCCAAATTTTCTGTCTCCATTTTAATGGTTTGCCCTGATCCAGATCTAGGATATAAGGAGTAAGGAGGATCAAAGAGCACTAACTGGCTTAATAATGACGCGAGGATCAATACAATAAAGGGCATCAGAAGGATAAACACAGAAAAAGCTTCATCTTCTGTTTCTTCTTCTCTTTCATGGCCACTATGTTGATGCTGATGTTGGTGGGGACCATTTGAAAATGAATGTGCATTACCTGAAGGAACTCCACCACTAAAAAATGTATTAAACAAGTCTTCTGGAGTTATATCAGCTTCACCTCTACGGGAATTAAATCTGACATTGTTTTCATAATTACTAGCTTGTTCTTCATTGCCTGTGAGGTCATACTGTTCCCGTTTTTCTGGATTGCTTAAAACAGCATAAGCATTTCCAATCTTTTTAAAAGCATCTGTTGCTCCAGGTGCATAGTTTTTGTCGGGATGAAACTTCAAAGCAAGCTTTCTATAAGCTTTTTTCAAACCTTCACAATCAGCATCTTTCGTAACTCCAAGTACTTCATAGTAATTTTTACATTTGTTTATGCGGAGAACTCCATCTACTTGGTTTTTGGTATAGCTTTTCCCCCTTTCACTACTAGATGTGCTATCCTTTGTGTAATTAGGCTTGCTTTGACCACCACCTCCTGATAGTTTTCGGCAATGAGGGCGATTTCTAGCTGTGCTTCCACTTTTGGTAATTACTTCCAATAGCGTGTGGGCCGAGGGCAGTGGGTAGAGCTTCTGGGCCCGCTGCAGGAAGTGCTGGGCCTTCTCACGGTTGCCGACGGTCAGGGCCTTCTGAGCGATATCGACACATTTCTCCGCCTCATCCCTGTTCCCCTCCATGGCCTGCGGCTTCTTCCGTTTCCTCGAGCAGCGCGGCTACGAGGGGCAGAAGATGTCCCTGGGGAGAGGAAAGGCCGGTTTGAGCGAGGAGCAGCGCAGGGAACCGCGGCGGCGGCGGCAACAGCGGCAGTCCGGGCAAACGGGCCGGCCTCCCCGCCCCTCCTCCCCGCGGCCTCCCGCCCGGCGCCAGCCCGCCTCCCTCCCGACCCAGACCGCGCTCCCGGGCCGAGGCTGAGCCCACCTGGCAGTCCGTGTGCAGCTCCCACCCGCCCGGATGCCGGTCGCGGGAGGACTTCGGTCAAGGCCGGGCCCTTGACCCCTGGGCACTACCCACGCTGACCAGCACGGGAGAAAGGGTGGCTGCGTAGGTCTAATTTGTGTCATCCTTTGTGATGTAATAACGCTTTTGAGTAACCTTGGCTACTTGGGGGTTGGAGGGTAGATGACAGAGGGAGAGATGTGTTTCATCCACTTGGCCTTCTCCACTATGATAGCTCTTGGCTTTACACGAGCCAAGCACCCAATTTCGAGGTTAAGTCAATTGCCAAGAACATTAATCCCAATTATACATTCAGGAACTAGGAAAATAATGACCAAATGAGTCCATGCAACCAGTAGAAATACTATAAACTAGATTTTGCCCCCGCGGGCCACACCCACCCCCTGTGTGCCTCTATTCTAACAGGGTCCCGTTATAATGCTTTGGGTCTCTAGACTTCAGTGTCAACTAAGATCCTTTGTCCAACAGTTCTCCAGTTGTCTACATATTTCCTTTTCCCCAATGTGACAGTCACCTTTGTTAATGACAGTCAATCCTTTTAGGAAAGTACTAGGGGAGTTGTCATGTTGTATGCCTGTTATAATGTTGCAGGTCCCTTTCTCCTGAGGACCTAGAGACCTGACATTATGGCCATCTTTTCAATCTATGGGTTCTGGTTCTAAAAACTGGCTCATACCCAGGAAATGGGCAATGTATCAGGGCTTTTTATTGGAGTGACAGAGCTAAGGAAATTTCACCCCAAAATATGATTCCTTGGTATAAAGACTATTTTATTTTATTTTTTATGTTTTTTTTTTGTTTGTTTGTTTTTCTTGAGAGTCTCACCATGTTGCCCTCCGTAGAGTGCTGTAGCGTCACAGCTCACAGCAACCTCCAACTCTTGGGCTTAAGTGACTCTCTTGCCTTAGCCTCCCAAGTAATTGGGACTACAGGCACCCACCACAACACCCTGTTATTTTGTTGTTGTTGTTTGGCAGGCCTGGGCCAAGCTCAAACCCACCATCTCCAGTGTATGTGGCCAACACCCTAGCTGCTGAGCCATAAAGAATATTTTAAATTAAAGGCCATTTTTATTTTTTTGAGACAGAGTCTCACTATGTCATCCTGGGTAGAGTGCTATGGCATCACAGCTCACAGCAACCTCAAACTCTTGGACTTAAGCAATTCTCTTGCCTCAGCCTCCTAAGTAGCTGGGACTACAGGCACCTGCCACAATGCCTGGCTATTTTTTTGTTTGTTTGTTTGTTTGTTTGTTTTTACTTGCAGTTGTTGTTGTTTAGCAGGCCCAGCCGGGCTGGAACTCAGCAGCTCCAGTGTATGTGCCCGGAGCCCTACTCCTGGAGCTAAGGACACTGAGCCTAAAGGCCATTTTTTATCAGAAAGCACTGGCCTCTGTAAAACATGAGTAACCTAATTTAGAGTCAGAAAAGGCTGCTGGCCTCCTTATCACATGCTAACAGACCTGGCTCCAAGGTCATTTCAAGCACAATACCTGTTTCTCAGTTTAATTTACAAATCAGTTTCTCTCCATCTGCCCATCCCCCATAGCGACCACTTACTACAAGTCTGCTTTCCAGTTTCTCTCCCCATCCCTTCTAAAAGGCATCTTTAAAAGCCACTGACTGGGTGGCGCCTGTAGCTCAGTGGGTAGGATGCCGACCACTGTGAGTTGATCTTTTCAGCAAACCAACCTAAGGGAAAAGGGCAAGTTTCACCGTGACCCCTTCAGTTGCAACATGCTAAACCTTCTATGCATTTTTGCTTCCTTTGCATTAAGCATCACCTTGGTTTGTACGCCCATCAATTTTGCCTCTAGGGAGCTGTAGTTTTTAACAAATATCTTCACAATTCTCTGCTCATTAAGGCCCTTTAGCAGCCACTTCAATCATGCACCCCCACAGCTGGTGATTAAGGCCACTGCCACCTAACCTGTATTGCTTTTCAGTCCTATCATCCCCATTGCTATCAACAAACCAAGCTTTGTGACAGACTCCCCTATCAACCCCAGTCTGCATGCATAGGAAGCCATCACTTGATGTGATAGTGATACTGATGACCATCTCATCAGCATATTTCTGATGGCTGTGGTAAATAGTGTGTCCTCTGGGCTTTTCTATGGAGCGTAATCTAATAGTGGGTCCTTATGCTTCATGTAATACATGTATGCCTGTATGCCCACTTCTCTCAGAACCCGTATTCTTTGCTCTGCCATTTGGCAATTAGCAGTTTAGATATCTCAATTTTGTCCAGCTGGAGCTACCATTTTCTCTAGCGCCACCAGGAGTGAATTGCCCCATCCCCCGAGGTCCTTGCCAGGATGTTCCAAGAGAGTGCCATCAAGTCAAGAGACCCTCCCTTATCTAGTCAACAGTTTTCAGCCCCACTGCTCAATCTCCCTTAAAATTGAGTCCATGTTTGTCAGGACAGGTCATACATGTTTGACAGGTCTTGTAGCTCCTTTGGGGTATGGTCCCTTTCCTCCCTTATCAGACCCAGCACTTTCCTAGCTGAGTGATGCTGTTACATAATCCTAATTATTGGCATGGCAAGCAGGAGATTAAAGTGGAGACTGATGCTGAAGGCAGCCCCTACTGCCTTATGGGGATAAAGACTGTAGTATCTTTCTACAGGAAAGGGTGAAAGGGAGCATGCTAGCTTGTAATGGGGAGGGTGGGCCAGCTTTGAAGCTTCTCAGTGTTCAAAGGAGTCTGGGGAGCCAAAATCTTGAAGGGCATCGCCCCACATGTCCCCATCTTGTATATTACAGTCTGAGGTTGCCCCAAACAGGGCTCTGACTTTGGTTTAATATACTACTTCGGCTGAGCTCCCATCATCTTTGAAGGTCAATGAATACAACTATTAAATCTTGAGTTTCGTCCTCAACTTTTTCTGCTATCCCAATGCTGGAGATAAGGGCCTCTATGTAAACTACCAAAGAGACTCCTGGCCTTCACACCTGTTTTTTAATTGTTTATTAGCTGCCCTCAGTGTGTTTCATTATCTATGTGTAGGAGGTCATTGAAACTTACTAGCAACCAGGCAATTCCATTGTTCTTATATGCTCTGAGACCACACACCTCTACCTCTCACCACAGTTTCCATTCCTTGCACCAGCCAGAGCACTCCCCTCCATCAGAACCTTCTCCCAGATCACCACCACTGCAAGTTTTAGCAATTAGCCTGCAACATTAGGCCAGGGACCTTCATACTACCCAGGATGGGGGTCAGGTGGCGAGTGACTCAGTCACCATTTTCCATCTTTTCTCCTTTCCCTGACCACTTTCAGTACCAACTGTGTCCATTCAGGTTTCTGGGAGCAAATGGTGAGATGAAGAGAGAGGAGTGCAAAAGGTTTACAGAGGGGTTTAACACTTGGGAAAAACCAAGACATCAGGAGCAGAATCAACAGAGGAAGCCTTCAATCTGTGATGCAGATCTGACACCCATGAAAAAAATGAGAGAGGAAGGAGAAGTGGGCAGAGAGTCTCAGACTACAGTGACGATCTGACGAAGTCTCAGGCAACTTAGGGGGGAGCTCTGAACGAAGATTGCGGGTTAACGAAGACCTATGTTCAGTAGAAATAGCCACGTCATTGTAGCCACAGAATGCTTGCTCCGGAAGAGCAGGGCCTCACATTTATGTGCTGAGGCAGATCCTGAAAACACCACAGTTGGAGGCTGTCAGCTCACTGCACTCCGTGCAGCTGCTGTACAAGTTCTTTCCTGAAGGAAGGTAAAAGTAGCACATCTCCTTGTTAGCCATGGCAGACAGTAACAGCAGATGTCCACCTCATTTTTATCAGTAATGTGAATATCTTCAATACTAAACATATAAGTCATAGACACTTTTATTCTCATAGTTCCTTTTTTTGAGATAGAGTCTCACTCTGTCACCCAGGCTGCAGTGCACTAGTGCAATCATAGCTCACTGCAGTCTAGAACCCCTTGGCTCAAGTGATCTTTCTGCCTCAGCCTCCCTAGTAGGCAGGACTACAGGTGTTAAATATCGCACCTGGCTAATTTTTTTATTTTTTGTAGAGATGGGGTCTTTCTGTGTTGTCCAGGCTGGTCTTGAACTCCTGGCCTTAAGCGATCTGCCTACCTTGGCCTCCCACAGTGCTGGGATTACAGGTACGAGCCACTGTGCCTATTCTGTTAGTGTCTTTTTAAAGAAAACTGCCTATCGACAACCTCCACTGAGGGAAAAGTAAGTAAAAAAATATAATCACTACTATTAATTCTGCACCTGCTATTTTTAGAGACCAAACAATGTGCCTGTTGTAAATTACCTTTTTTTCTTTTTCTTGTTCTTTTTCTTTCTTTCTTTCTTTTTTTTTTTTTTTTTTTTGAGACAGTCTCACTATGTCATCCTGACAGAGTGCCGTGGTGTCATCATAGTTCATAGCAAGCTCAAACTCTTGGGCTCAAGAGAGTCTCTTGCCTCAGCCTCCCTCCTGAGTATCTGGGACTGTAGGCACCCACCACAGTGTCTAGCTGATTTTTCTATTTTCTTTTCATTTCATTTCATTTCATTTTTTGAGACAGAGTTGCACTCTGTCACCCTAGGTAGAGTGCCATGGCATCATAGTCGCTCACAGCGACCTCCAACTCCTGGGCTCAAGAGATCCTCTTGCCTCACTTTTTCTATTTTTAGTAGAGATGGGGTCTCACTCTTGCTTAGGCTGGTTTCAAACTCCTGAGCTCAAGCAATCCACCTGCCTCAGCCTCCAAGACTGCTAGGATTACAGGTGTTGAGCCACTGCGTCGGGCTGATTTAATTTATCTTTAACCTTTACACTATTCATTGTCCAACAGTAACATTAATCTCTGAGGATAGGCATCCCATGCAATTGGCAGAACTGAATAATACAAAATCTGCCATCTTCCATGACTTAGATTTATTCTTTTTGGTTAGAAACAGAGTCTCACTTTGTCACTCTCAGTAGAGTGCAGTGGCGTCACTGCTCACAGCAACCTCCAGCTCTTGGGCTTAGGCGATTCTCTTGCCTCAGCCTCCCGAGTACCTTGGACTACAGGTGCCCACCACAACACCCAGCTATTTTTTTGTTGTTGTTGCAGTTTGGCCAGGGCTGGGTTTGAACCCACCACCCTCGGTATTTGGGGCTGGCACCCTACTCACTGAGCCACAGGTGCTGCCCAGACTCAGATTCATTCTTATTTCCTTTCTCCTACTTCTTTAATTTTTTTTTTTTTTTTTTTGAGACAGAGCCTCAAACTGTCGCTCTGAGTAGAGTAATGTGGCATCACAGCTCACAGCAACCTCCAACTCCTGGGCTTAAGCGATTCTCTTGCCTCAGCCTCCCAAGTAGCTGGGACTACAGGTGCCCACCACAATGCCCGGCTATTTTTTGGTTGCAGCCGTCATTGTTGTTTGGCGGGCCGGGCGGGATTCGAACCCGCCAGCTCAGGTGTATGTGGCTGGCACCTTAGCTGCTTGAGCCACAGGCGCCAAGCCATACTTCTTTAATTTTTGATTTCCAAACTTGTGGGTGATTTTGGCTGACACATGTTACTGGCTTCATCTTTTGGTTTCATCTTTTGATTTCTCTTTAGGTTTTCTGTTCCTTTTCACTTGATTTTCTTTCTAGGCTTCCCATCCCACAAATATGGTAATCCAGACTCTGGTCCTTTTCCTGACCCATACCCTAGTACCTTCAGGTTTCTACTCCCAGTCACGTGTATTAGATACCCAACTCCATCTTCTGTCTATCCAGAGGTTATCCCTACTTAGTCTCCATTAGTTTGCGAGTAAGGAGAAAATAACCAGGTGAGGCAGATAGTATTACCCCAATTTTACAAATGAAGAAACTTGAGCCCCAGAGAATTTAGGAAACTGATCAAAAGCTAGTATATTTCATAACAATATGTCCTAGCTATTATTAGAGTAACAAAAAATATTTAAAACTTGAGGCAGTGTCTGTAGCTCAGTGGGTAGGGCACCAGCCACATACACCAAGGGTGGTGGGTTCGAACCCAGCCCAGGCCAGCTAAAACAGCAATGACAACTACAACAACAAAAAATAGCTGAGTGTTATGGCAGGTGCCGGTAGTCCCAGCTACTTGGGAGGCTGAGACAAGAGAATTGCTTACGCCCAAGAGTTAGAGGTTGCTGTGAGCTGTGATGCCATGGTACTCTACCCAGGGCCATAGCTTGAGACTCTGTTGCCAAAAATAAATAAATAAATAAATAAAATTTGAGAAATAAGGGGAAAATTTGAGTTGCATGTCCTTCCATTGCCACCTTAGGATATTGACAGGATCACCCAAACATTATTTAGTTATCTAGGGGGATGTATCTGTGGGCAAATTTGCCACTTACCATTATTAACTGAGAGCTCAGACTCTGTAGTTATTTGTTAATTTTTATCTCCAATAGAAAAATATAATCCTTGGACATTAACCAGCTTTGTCTGTAACTTAGTAAACTTATTTCAAAGTGCCTTTTTGGTGAACTATAAACGTGCCAGTACTCAAAATGCTTTGTTGAACCATGCTTACCATCTTACTGATTCCCTTATTTATGAGCTAAAAAAAAAAAAATTTGACATGTATCCATTCTATATTTATGTGAGAGTCATGTTTTTAACTTTTGCTAATCATTCTTTGGCACTATAATGCTTAACTTCAATGTCCTTGGTCTTTCTTTTTCTTTCTTTTTTTTTTTTGACACAGAGTCTTACTATGTCACCCTCGGTAGAGTGCTGTCGCATCACAGCTCACAGCAACCTCCAACTCTTGGGCTTAAGTGATTCTGTTGCCTCAGCCTCCCAAGTAGCTGGGACTACAGGTCCCCGTGACAATGCCTGGCTATTTTTTTGTTGTAGTTGTCATGGTTGTTTAGCTGGCCCGGGCTGTGTTTGAACCCACCGGCCTAGGTGTATGTGGCCAACGCTGTAACCATTGTGCTACTGGGGCGGAACTTTCTTGGTCTTTCTTTTTTTTGAGACAGAGCCTCAAGCTGTCACCCTGGGTAGAGTGCCCTGGCATCACAGCTCACAGCAACCCCCAACTCCTGGGCTCAAGCGATTCTCCTGCTTCCGCCTCCCAAGTAGCTGGGACTACAGGCGCCCGTCACAATGCCCAGCTATTTTTTTGGGTTGTAGCTGTCATTGTTGTTTGGCAGGCCTGGACTGGATTTGAACCCACCAGCACAGGTGTATGTGGCTGGCGCGTTAGCCGCTTGAGCCAAAGGCGCCGAGCCTCCTTGGTCTTTCTTAATACTAGATTGCCTTTCAAGATAGGCATGCCAATATACACATATTGGAACAAGAAAAGAGCTGTGACACCCTCCCCTCCCCCCAGAGGTTGATTTCTCTAGAAATGAAAGATAAATCTAATATTTGCTCCTCATGCCAAGGCTATTCCTCCATCTTGAGCCATATTTTGAGGAAGAGCTTTTCTCCCGCTAAGACTTCTGGTGAAAGGAACAGCTCAGGTAGATTGACCATGAGATCTGCCTAAAGAATTGTTCTTAGGAATGTTGAAATCTTGAAACAAAGCCTACATGCTGGAAATAGAAACTTAAATTCTTCTTTGAGGGTTCTTTTGCTTTGGGAAGCTTTTAGGATGAATAAAAGTAAAGCCAAGATCCTCTTCTAGAATGAACTCTTCATAATGCAAAAAAATTTATCTTCATTGTGGGCAAGGCAAGGTGACATGCAGAGAGTTACGTTGCTTCAGTTCATGGTAATTATTGTTGCCTGGCAAGATACTAAAGTCCCTTCTACTCCTAACTCACAGAAATGCTAGATAAAATATGAAAAAAACTACTTTTAAATCATAGGCTGAGGGTGGCACCTGTGGCTCAGTGAGTAGGGCGCCGGCCTCATATACCGAGGGTTGTGGGTTCAAACCCAGCCCCGGCAGAACTGTAATGAAAAAATAGCTGGGCGTTGTGGCGGGCGCCTGTAGTCCCAGCTGCTCGGGAGGCTGGGGCAGGAGAATCGTGGAAGCCCAAGAGCTGGAGGTTGCTGTGAGTCCTGTGATGTCACAGCACTCTACTGAGGGTGATAAAATGAGACGCTGTCGCTACCAAAAAAAAAAAAAAAAAAAAAAAAAAAAGGCTGAAAAGCAAATCCTCAGGGGTCAAAGCAGTGAGAAGGAACTGAAGCCAAACAACTTTGGGAGTGTTGGGATTGGATATACACCTTACAAGAACACCACTGGAATCCAGGCTAAAGGAACAAGTCAAATTAGGAAACTAGACCTAAGCTGTCTTAATAAAGAACAACTCTAGGAAGGGGTTTCCCAGTCCTTTATCCAAGAGTAAAAGTAGAATGCACACAACTAGGGTGCCCACTTGGGGCCATTGGTAGAAATAGAGCTAACTACAAAAACTGGAACCTCAATGGTGATCTCTGCCTGGGGTTGGGTACAAATCTGTAACATATTGGGGTATGAATATCCCCTGCTGAGCAACTGACTAAAAACTGATCTTGGATCTCCGAAATTTGCAAGACCAGAGCAGAGGTAATGTTAGGGCATGCAATAGTGACACTTTGTCAACACAGGCACACAGAGGACTCACATGGAAGTTAATTCCTACTGAAGATAAGGTCAGAGCAACAAATTACAAAGCACACAGGACATTCTCTGCCCTAAGTGTTACTAGATGTTATTAATCAGAAAATCCATTATAAGGAACCATAGAGAAATCTAATCATTATGGGGGAACCATCCTCTTCCTTTTCCCTTATTATTCTTGAGCCTATTAAAAGAAGCCTTAGCCTCTTTACAAGCATTGCTAAGAGTGGTGCCTTAGTTTGAGCACTTCCAGAAGTGGACTCTGAGATAAGGGTTCAAGTACAAATAGTTCCTTTGGGAGATGCAGAAATCACCTGTGTGTGGGAGTGGACGTGGGGAGAGTGATGTAGGCCAGACAAAACAAATAAAGTACATTATTAACCCAGCTACTATGGTGGTGCAGCTTAACTCCATGGGACAACTCTGGAGGAAAAGTATAAAACACACCTCTCAGAATGATCTCACCCAAGGGGTAAAGGGTCTGGGGGTATTTATAATGAGATCATTTACAATGAGGAATAATAATCATAATAAGAGTTTTTGGCTGAGGCCTGCTGTCAGAGAATTGACTTCCTGGCACTTCTGGCCTCCTGCACCAAGTAAAGTCGTCGTAGGAGAAATAAGAAGGCCATTAGATGCAGAGATGCAAGTACTGGCGGGTGGAAGTCACAGAGAACACACTGAAATGATGAGGGTCAAAGGGCCAAAGACAGGGTATTTTTTTTTTTTTTTTTTTTTTTTTTGTAGTTTTGGCTGGGGCTGGGCTTGAACCTACTATCCCTTATATATAGGGCTAGCACCCTACTCCTTGAGCCACCGGCACTGCCCAAGGACGGGGTATTGAGAGTGTCTGCTATAAGCCAGTTTTTTTTTTTTTGAGACAGAGCCTCAAGCTGTCGCCCTGGGTAAAGTGCCGTGGTATCACGGCTCACAGCAACCTCCAGCTCCTGGGCTCAAGCGATTCTCCTGCTTCTGCCTTCCAAGTAGCTGGGACCACAGGTGCCCAGCTATTTTTTGGTTGCAACCATCATTGTTGTTTGGCAGGCCCGGGCTGGATTCGAACCTGCCAGCTCAGGTGTATGTGGCTGGCGCCTTAGCCGCTTGAGCCACAAGCGCCAAGCCACTACAAGCAACTTTTGTCTTTCATTCTTTTTGTCTAGGTGGGAGTGGAAAGAGTGCACACAGAGAATAGAGCCCCTTCTCAGGAAGACATTTATTGGTGTGTTTTTTCCCCCTCTGAGTCTCCTCTCTGCTAGTCCTGAGAAAGCTTTGTGTAGC
Source organism: Loris lydekkerianus (assembly GCA_963574355.1). NCBI lineage: Eukaryota > Metazoa > Chordata > Mammalia > Primates > Lorisidae > Loris > Loris lydekkerianus. The sequence continues at coordinate 23,549 of CAUYPK010168928.1, forward strand.
TTTACACGGCTGTCATTGACCTGGTCTTCTTCCAGATCTTTCTGTGTCTAACTGAAGCCTTAAAGGCCTTGGCCTTTTCTCTTTTTTTTTTTTTTTTTTTTTGAGACAGAGTCTCACTTTGTTGCCCCCAGTAGAGTGCTATGGTGTCACAGCTCACAGCAACCTCAAACTCTTGGGCGCACGCTATTCTCTTGCCTCAGTCTCCTGAGTAGCTGGGGCTAAAGGTGCCCACCATAACGCCTGGTTAGTTTTTAGAGACCTAGTCTCAGGGTGAGCTCAGGCAATCTACCCACCTCAGCCTCCCAGAGTGCCAAGATTATAGGCGTGAGCCCCTGGGCCCGGCTGGGGGGTTGGCTTTTGATACTCAAACCACTCAAGCTCTTACAAGGCAAAACCCTTTTCTCTCATAAATATCAGCTCTGAGAAGGGGCTTCAAAAGCCTATTGTAGCTCAAAACTAAATGATTCTCTTTTTTCTCTTTCTGCTCATTTTAATAAGGGAAGAACTGGGGGGGTATAAGTAATTACCAATAATGAAAAACACATTGATCTACATTGCAGAATACTATTCCACTACAACACAAATACAAGAAATATGGCATTGCTTTGTTTTCAATAAATTACCTTAAATTCTGTTTTGAGTCTCTATTCTTACTGGACAGATGATCTCAATCATTATTGGAACAGCTCCCTTATTGTTTCATCAGAATCCAGGAGACTTATAGAAAAGGGGGAAAATGCCTTGTGTAGTAAAGAATTTGGCCTTGCCCAAAGAGTGGACTTTCTGGCTCGGCGCCTGTGGCTCAAATGGCTAAGGCGCCAGCCATATACACCTGAGCTGGCGAGTTCGAATCCAGTCCAGGCCTGCCAAACAACAATGACAACTACAACCAAAAAATGGTCAGGCGTTGTGGCAGGTGCCTGTAGTCCCAGCTACTTGGGAGGAGGAGGCAGGAGAATCTCTTGAGCCCAGGAGTTGGAGGTTGTAGCTGTGATGCCACAGCACTCTACCCAGGGTGATAGCTTGAGGCTCTGTCTCAAAAAAAAAAAAAAAAAAAAAAAAAATTCTGGCTTCCAAAGCTTAGGTGAGCATTCCGAGTTGACAATTCACATACAATATTGTCCACAGTACTCTATGCATACTGTTACACACTTATTTTCTAGGATGTGTGCTGAGCACAATGGGAACATCACATTTGGAACTCTTTGGAGCCCTTTCGCACTCTGCCCTATGCATCTTTGGCTGATTCTAATGTATCTTTTCCTTATAACAAATGTAACTATGAGCATAATAGGTTTTGGTGAATTATGTGAGTCTTTTTGGTGAATTATTAAACCCAAGGGTGTTTTGGGGAAATCCTTGACAGAAGTTTGGCAGACTTAGCAATCTGAAAAACTGTGCCCTTAGTTTCATAGGTTGGCTAACTCTGTGTAGCCTCTAACATTCACTTCATCACATCTGATTTATCTGTTGTCAGAGATTGAGTTTGTCAGATGTACAGCAATTCCCTGCTTTGGTGCTCTTCATGGATCACAGAATTCACAAAGATGAGAACCCTCATGTCCAGGGTTTAGCCTCCCTATATCCCCCTCACACTGGCCATCTTTGAGTGTTGTTGCCTCCCTAAAATTCTGCCAAATATTTAATACCTATCTCTTTTCTTTTTTTACCATCAAATATATTCATAGTTGCACTGTTCATAATAGCCCCCACATGGAAACAATTCAAATACTCATCAAAATTTACTGAATAGTGCTCGGTGTCTGTGGCTCAAGCGGCTAAGGCGCCAGCCACATACACCTGAGCTGGCAGGTTCAAATCCAGCCCAGGCCCGCCAAACAACAATGACGGCTGCAACCAAAAAATAGCCGGGCACTGTGGCCAGTGCCTGTAGTCCCAGCTACTTGGGAGGTGAAGGCAGGAGAATCGCTGGAGTCCAGGAGTTGGAGGTTGCTGTGAGCTGTGATGTCATCGCACTCTACCCAGAACAACAGCTTGAGGCTCTGTCTCAAAAAAAAAAAAAAAAATTTACTGAATAGCTCAATGGTTGGAGTGCTGGCCCTAGGCACTGGGGGTGGCAGGTTCCAACCCAGCCAGGGCCTGCTAAAAACAAAACAAATATATATTGAATAAGTAAATTGTGGTTAGTATGGTTTGAATGTCCCTTTCAAAACTCATTGAAACTTAATTGCCATTATAACAGAAGTGGGACCTTTAGGAGAGTAGGTCATGAGAGCAGAGCCCTTGTGAATGGATTAATACTTTTATCATGGGGGTGGTGTAGTTATCACAAGACTGGGTTTGTTATAAAAGCAAATTCAGCCTGATTTCCTTCTTCTGTCTTGCATACTCACTTGAACTTCTGCTGTGTTATGACACAGCAAGAAGGGCCTCATCAGAAGTGGCCTCTTGATCTCAGACTTCCAGCCTTTGCAATGTGTAAAGAACTTACTGTCTTTATAAATCACGCAGTCTGTAGTATTCTGTTACAGCAGCAGTAAAGGACTGAGCCAGTGATATAGTCAGATATTATACAGCAACGAGAATGAGCAGACTAAATGACATACAGCAATATGGATGGATCTCACAAACATGATGCTGAATGAAAGAAACTAATAAAAACAAGAGTACAAACTGGATGGTTCCAATTACATAAATTTTAAAACTGGCAAAGATAACCTCAAATATTTTAAGTAAAGAGAATTGTTATTCAAGGGGGTAGTGACTAAGAGGATGCCCAACGGAGCTTTAGGGAATGTGAAAGTATTCTTTCTTGATCTGGATACTACTTACATGTGTGTGTTAACTTGGTGAAAATTTGTAGAGCTGCACACTTATGATTTGTGCATTTTTTATATGTATGTAATATTTGAACCAAATGTTTACATGAACATCAATGTGGTATTCCTCTCTCCTTTTGCCTTTGGGGCACCTCTCCTCAATGAACTCAGGGTTTAGGAAAAAAATCCAAGATGAGAGGTATTTTGTACATGACCTCTGCCTAGAGTGACCAATTTGTCCTGGCTTGCCTGGGACTTTCCTGCTTTTAGTACTGAAAATCTCACGTACCACTGACCCTAGGTCCTGGTAAACTGGGATAGTTGGTTTTATCCCATTTCTGGCTACAAATAAAAAAATAAACCCTCCTCTGGGAAGATGCACAAAAAGGATTGATTTTGGAGAATGAGGTAGAAAAAATGCAGCAAGGGGGCAGTGCCTGTGTTTGAAGGAGTAGGGCACCAGCCCTATACCGGAGGTGGTGGGTTCAAACCTATCCCTGGACAAAAACTTCAACAACAACAACAACAACAACAACAAAAAAAAAAAAAAAAAAAAGCAGGAAGGAAGAACATACATTATCCTGCTACTTATAGTTTACTCATCATCACCATCAACAAAAGCTCTCTCTGTTTGGGAAATCAAAGGCACACTATATCACTTTGAAAAGTAAGAATCTACATTAACCTAAAAGCTCAAGTCCCACACACAGCACATGCCCACACACAACCATCTGAACCTAGATCCAGAGGGAGATACTCAGTTGGAAAGTTTACTTTTAAAAAGGTCAAGTTATTCACTCTGAAGTTCCTGTAGACAAGTGATTTTAGAGATAGAGGCCCCTTGAGATCTAAAGGAAATGCTATCATAATACAAATAAACCTCTGTGCAACCCAGCTGTGACATTTGATATCAGAGAGAATATGAGTGAAAATACACAGCACCACTCTGGCTTTTCTCAAATGAAAAGGGAATTGTCAGAGACAAGTATAACTTGCAAGGACAAACCCCAAAACATGTAGATTTCTATTTATAGATCAAAAGATAAAGATGCTGTGGGTGGGAGGTGGTGGTGAGTTGCTGAATAGCCACCAAATAGAAATATTGACCTCAGTCTTGGCCAAACATTTCCAAACTGGAAAGCAAAAAAAGAGAGGAAGAAAGAGGATCTACTTTAACTTCTTAGTCAATAGGTCTCTTAAAGAAAGTGTTGTTCCTTTAAAGTCTTCTATTACACAGCTCTGATTAAAAACATTTTATGGGGCCCATTTCTCCAACTCTAGTTCTATAGTACTTAATGTTCCGCCAAAATTGCTTTGGGAAAAGCAATCTCATGTCAGGGAAATGAATTCTAAGTTCTTCCCTATAAGGGGTGAGGGAAGTTGATACACTCATTCCACTACTTGGAAAATAGTAGGCTTTAGTTTGCTTTGGGAAGTTCACAAAATAAAGAAGCTCCATGCTGAGTGAAGTAATCTTTAGACAGTTCACATACACATTTAGTTTATAAAATATCATTACCAATATTCTTAAGCAGAATGTACTTGTTATCCAAGTGACTTATTTGAATAGCATGTTTTGTAAGCATTAGCTTTTTTTCTTTGAGACAGAGTCTCATTCTGTCACCTTAGGTAGAGTGTCCTGGCGTAGCTCACAGCAACCTCAAATTTTGGGGCTCAAGAAAACCTCTTGCCTCAGCCTCCTGAGCTGAAAAAACAGTTGGGCTTTGTAGCAGGCTCTTGTCAGGTACTACATTATTTTATTTTATTTTATTTTTTTTCTTTTTTAAGACAAAGTCTCAAGCTGTTGCCCTGGGTAGAGAGCCATGGAGTCACAGCTCACAGCAACCTCAAACTCTTGGGCTTAGGTGATTTTCTTGCGTCCTGAGTAGCTGGGATCACAGTCACCCGCCACAACACCTGGCTATTTTATTTATTTATTTATTTATTTTGCAGTTTTTGGCCGGGGCTGGGTTTGAACCTGCCACCTCCAGCATATGGGGCTCGCGCCCTACTCCTTTGAGCCACAGGTGCTGCCCAACCTGGCTATTTTTGTTGCAGTTTGGCTGGGGCCGGGTTTGAACCCACAACCCTTGGTATATGGGGCCTGCACCCTACCCACTGAGCCACAGGCACCACCCAAGAACTTTTATAAGTATGAAATAGAAACTAAATGTAACTTGTAATAATTTTTGAGATGATCAGATTGGATAAAAAAGCAATATATAAATATCCAACTTACAAGAAACCGACTTTGTATTTATAGATGAACATAGGTTAAAAATAAAAGCATGGGAAAAGGGCAGCACCTGTGGCTCAGTGGGTAGGGCACCGGCCCCATATACGGGAGGGTGGCGGGTTCAAACCCAGCCTGAACCAGCTAAAACAGCAGTGGCAACTGCAACAACAACAACAACAACAAAAACAGCCAGGTGTTGTGGCAGGCACCTGTAGTCCCAGCTACTCGAGAGGCTGAGGCAAAAGATCACTTTAGCCCAAGAGTTGGAGGTTGCTGTGAGCTGTGACACTACAGCACTCTACAGAGGGTAACAGAGTAAGACTCTGTCTCAAAAAAAAAAAAAAAAAAAGCATGGAAAAAAAGTATACCATACTAACAAGAACCAAAATAAAGGTAGAGGCCAGGCCAGGTTGCTCATGCCTATAATCCTAGCACTCTGGGAGGCTGAGGCAGGTGGAGTGCCTAAGCTCATCAATTTGAGACCAGCCTGACCAAGAGAAAGACTCTGTCTCTAAAAATAGCTAGGCGTTGTGGCAGATGCTTGTAGTCCCAACTACTTGGGAGGATGAGACAAGAGAATCACTTAAGCCCAAGAGATGAGGTTGCTGTGAGCTGTGAAGCCAAGGCACTCTATCTACCCAGAGTGACAAATTGAGACTCTGCCTCAAAAACAAAACAAAACAAAATGAAGGTAGAGTAGCTTGTGGGGGTCGTTGCAAAACTCCTTTACCCTTAGGTTGGTTCGCTGAAAAGATCAACTCACAGAGAGGTTAAAGATGGCGGCCGAGTAACAACTTCCCTGCAACTGGGCACAGCGAATCTGGGGAGACAAGACTCCAGGCATCTCTGGCCTGTAGAATCTGCCTATGATCATCCTTTTGAGGAAACAGGGAGCCAGCAAGGGACTTCTGGATCCCAGGAGGAGGACAAAAACAGTGGAAAACTGGCAAGTGATTGCATGTGTTTGATCAACCTAATCACACAGGCAACCATGAGTACAAGCAGCAGTGACACTGCAAACCGGAAAGGCCTTACCTGTGAAATGTTTTGCTGTTCTTGGACTTGGCGTTCAGTTGAGCTGCCTTGGGGAGAGCTTGAGCAGGAGTGTGGAGAACTTTGGGCATTGTCTGGGGCCCCAGACTGAGCCACTGAGCTGGGAGCATGAAGCCATTGTGAAAAAAACAGCCCCATCAATCTCCACCCTCAGGCTCATATTTGTGAGAGTAGAGTTTCTTGTAGTATTCGTGAAGGATTTTTTGAATTTCTGAGGGGTCTGTTGTTATTTCATCATTACTATTTCTGATTGATGTAATTAGAGATTTTACTCTTTTTTCCTGGTTAGGTTGGCCCGAGGTTTATCTATTTTATTGACCTTTTCAAAAAACCAACTTTTGGATTATTGATCTCTTCTATAATTCTTTTGTTTTCAAATTCATTTAATTGTGCTCTGATTTTGATTATTTCTTTTCTTCTGCTGGGTTTGGGGTTGAAGTGTTCTTCTTTCTCCAGTTGTTTGAGATATTCCATTAAGTTATTAACTTCCTCTCTTTTCGTTTTCTTGAGGAAGGCTTGCAGTGCTATAAATTTCCCTCTTAGGACAGCCTTTGCAGTATCCCAGAGGTTCTGGTAATTCGTGTCTTGATTGTTGTTTTGTTCCAAAAATTTGGTGATTTCCTTCTTAATCTCGTCTATGACCCATGTATCCTTGAGCATAAGGTTGTTTAGCTTCCATGTTTTTGCATGGGTATGCAAGTTCCTGTTGTTATTTAGTTCAACTTTTATTCCATGATGGTCTGAGAAGATGCAGGGAATAATTTCTATTTTTTTGAATTTGGTGAGGTTAGATTTGTGGCCTAGGATGTGGTCAATTTTGGAGTATGTTTCATGGGCTGATGAGAAGAATGT